>PVLA01002134.1:0-290793 GCA_004027455.1 Hydrochoerus hydrochaeris
TAGGTTTCTTCTGTTTCCAAATGAATTTTAGGAGTGTTTTCTCTAGATCTGTGAGGTATGTCAATGGTATTTTGATTGGGATTGCATTAAATCTGTATAACAGTTTTGGGAGTATAGCCATTTTCACAATGTTGGTTCTTCCTAACCAAGAGCAAGGAATGTCCTTCCATTTTCTAATATCCTCTTCAATCTCCTTTTTAAGTGTAGTATAATTTTCAGCATATAGGTCTTTTACATTTTTAGTTAGGTTGATTCCTAAGTATTTCATTTTTTTAGATGTTATTGTAAAGGGTGATATTTCCATAATTTCTCTCTCAGTGAGTTTTTTGTTTGTGTACAGGAATGCTATTGATTTTTGAGCATTGATTTTGTATCCAGCTACACTACTGAACTTGTTTATTACCTCTAGCAGTCTTTTAATGGAGCTTTTTGGGTCTTCTATATAGAGTATCATGTCATCTGCAAACAGTGATAATTTAACTTCTTCCTTTCCTATCTTTACTGCTTTTATTTCTCTTTCTTGTCTGATTGCCCTGGCTAGTGTTTCCAGAACTATGTTAAAAAGGAGTGGTGAGAGTGGACATCCTTGTCTTATTCCTGATTTTAAAGTGAAAGCTTTCAGTTTTTGTCCATTTAGTGTAATGTTGGCTGTTGGTTTGTCATAGATGGCCTTTATAAGGTTGAGGTAGACGCCTTGTATTCCGAGTTTCTGAAGTGTTTTTATCATGAATATGTGTTGGACTTTGTTGAAAGCTTTTTCTGCATCTATTGAGATGACCATGTGGTTTTTGTTTTTGGCTCTGTGTATGTGGTGTATTACATTTACGGATTTGCGTATGTTAAACCATCCCTGCATTCCTGGAATTAACCCCATTTGGTCATGATGTATAATCTTCTTGATGATTTGCTGTGCTCTATTTGCCAGTATTTTGTTGAGAATCTTTGCATCAATGTTCATTAGTGAGATTGGCCTATAGTTCTCTTTTTTGGTTGCATCTTTCTCTGGTTTTGGTCTCAGAGTAATACTTGCCTCCAGGAATGATTTAGGGAGGATTGCTTTTTTCTCAATTTCATTGAAGAGTTTAAGGAGTACTAGCATCAAATCTTCTCCAAATTTCTTGCAGAATTCAGCTGTGAATCCATCAGGACCTGGACTTTTCTTTGGTGGTAAGTTTTTAATTACATTTTCAATTTCAATGGTTGATATTGGGTTGTTCAAAATTGCTATATCTTCTTGGTTGAGCTTTAGTAGTTCATATGTTTCTAGAAATCTGTCCATTTCCTCTGTATTTTCCACTCTATGTGAGTTGAGATTTTCAAAGTAGGTATTCATGATCTTTTGAATTTCCATGGGATCTGTAGTAATTTCTCCCTTTTCAGTTCTTATTGCATGAATTTGGTTTTTTTTTTCTTTCTCTTGATAAGGTTAGCTAGTGGTTGGTCAATTTTGTTTATTCTCTCAAAAAACCAGCTTTTTGATTCATTAATTCTTTGTATTGTTTTTTTAGTTTCAACTGCATTGATTTCTGCTCTAATCTTTACAATTTCCTGTCTTCTATGAGCTTTGGGTTTAGCTTGCTCTTCTTTTTCTAGAAGCTTGAGATGGAGCATTAGGTTGTTTATTTGTGCTCATTCTGTTTTCTTGATATGACAGTTTATTGCTATATATTTCCCTCTTAAGACTGCTTTCATTGCATCACACAGATTACAGTATATTTTTTCTATATTTTCATTGAATTGTAGGTATTGTTTTATTTCTTCTTTAATTTCTGTAGCCCAGTGGTTGTTCAAAAGTCTGTTGTTTAATTTCCATATATTTATGTAGGTTTTACAATTTCTTTTGCTATTAATTTCCAATTTCAGTGCACTATGGTCAGATATTATGCATGGTATGATTTCAGTACCTTTGCATTTACTTAAGAATGTTTTATGGGATAATATATGGTCTATTTTGGAGAATGTCCCATGTGCAGCTGAGAAGAATGTGTATTCTGATGTGGTTGGGTGGAACACTCTGTAAACGTTTACTAAGTCCAATTGCTCACAGGTATGATTCAGTTCTGTTATTTCTTTGCTGACTTTTTGTCTAGTTGTTCTATCTCTTTGTGACAATGGGCTGTTAAGATCTCCTGTTATAATTGTGTTCTTGTGTATTTGGTTTTTCATGTCCATTAGTATCTGTCTCATATAGTTGGGTGCTCCTGTATTTGGTGCATATATATTTATAATTGTTAGTTCTTCCTCTTGAATTTTACCACTAACAAGTATGTAGTGACCTCTATCTCTTTTAATCATTTTAGGTTTGAAGTTCACATTGTCTGCAAATAGAATACCTACCCCTGCTTTTTTCTGAGTTTCTGTTGCATGGAATACTGTTTTCCATCCTTTGACTTTTAATCTATGAGTTTCCTTTTGGGTCAGATGTGTTTCTTGTATACAGCATTTTGTGGGATACTGTTTCTTGATCCATTCCATGAATCTATTTCTTTTTATAGGTGAATTGAGGCCGTTTATATTTATGGATAGCACTGATATGTACTGGCTTGACTTTGCCATGTTATGTTCCAGTTGTTTCTTTCTGCTTTTCCTCTTATTTAATTGCTTATCCTACCTGGTGGTTTCTTTCTGTGGTTATTTTGGGGATTGTGGTTATTTTTATCTCTGTCTAGTATGTCCTTCAGTCCTCTTTCTAGGGTTGGTTTGGTGGACATGAAGTTCTTCATTGTTCTTTGTCATGGAAGTATCTTGTTTCTCCATTAAACTTGAATGAAAGTTTTGCTGGGTACATCAGTCTGGGTTGAAGGTTGTTTTCTTTCAGGGCTTGAAATACCTCACTCCAAGCTCTTCTTGACTTGAGGGTTTGTGCTGAAAAGTCTACTGTGATTCTAATGGGCTTTCCCTGATAGATGAATTGTGTCTTTTCTCTGACATCTTTTAATATTCTGTTTTTATGCTGTATGTCTGAGATCTTAATTATTATGTGTCTGGGTGTGGATTTATGTTGATTGTGACTGTTTGGTGTCCTATATGCCTCACTTATCTGCATATCAGATTCTTTCCCCATGTTTGGGAAATTTTCTGCTATTATTTCTGTAAATACTTTATGCATGTCATTTGCCTGGAGTCCTGTATCTTCACTAATGCCCATTATTCTTATATTGTTGTTCTTGGCATCATCATGAAGTTTCTGGATTGTCATTTCATGCTGCTTTGTTATTTTTAAAAGTTCTATCCTTTCCTGATCACTAACTGTGATCCAGTCCTTAAGGTCCGAAATCCTATCCTCAGCTTCCTTTAGGCGGTTTTGCACCCTTTCAATAGAATTTTTGTTTCTTGGATGTCTCTTTGAGTTTGTTTCATGAATTCTGCTTGTTTTTTATATTGTTCATTCAAAGTTTCAATCAGTTTCCCATGCTCCTGTACTTTTTTCTTTAGTTCTTCTTTAGCTGCATTCAACAACTCCTTTACTAAAGTTGTTATTTCTATCTTTACATGGGAGACTACTTCTAATTTGATTTTCTCTATAGCCTGATGCAGTTGTTTTTTTTATTTCACTGGCTATCTTTTCAGAGATTCCCGGTGTGTTACTTTTGGGGTCCTCTATTTCAATGTCTCCTATACTTGCTTCTGGTGAACTATATGTTTGAGACTGCATTTTGCTTTTTCATTTTGTCATTTTCACTCTGCCTGGTGTTTTCTATGTGTAGGAGGGGATCACACACACTATTTTCAGACACAACAAAGTCATATGGTTAGTTGTAGGGGGTTTTACTACTGGCCCTATTTATCCCCTGTACATCTCTATTTTAGGGGTATACTCACCACACTGATACAGTCAGTCTGGTGTAGATCAAAGTTCACCACCTGGGAGCAAAGTTCCAAATTTTCTCACACTAACTGGATCCCTCTGAGATCTTCTGATGTTCCAGGTGGGAGGGTGGGCCCACCTTTAGCAGTCCAGGGCAGTTTTCAGTCTTGGGCGGGCCTCCTCGATGTTCCCAGTGGCAGGCCGGGCCCACAGTGGAGGTTCTGGGCAGCTTACCCCTGATGCAGGCTTCCGATAAGTTCCGGGTGGCAGGGCAGGCTCTTGGTGGAGCTTCCGGGCAGCCTACACCTCTAGATTCATTTCTTTACAGTTGATATTTTGCATAAATATCCAGCAGAGAAAACTGTTGACTTCCTCAGAAACTAACCTTGTTTACTTGGGTCCTGGTTGAATTTTAACTCTAACAAGTTTACGTACTCCATACAGGTCTCTATTTAGAAACACTAAGAAGAAGCTAACAGAGTTAACATATTTTCACTGTGGAGTCATATTCTCACAGGGGTCTTGGAGATTGTTCTCTAAGTGGGTGTGCTTTGTTTTAACATTTTATTTTTTGCTGGTCTCATATAACTTGGGACCACTGTCTGGGGGTGAACGAGGTGGAGCCCTGCTCACTAAGGCGCTCTGAGATCAGCTGGAATTCCACAGTTGATTGTTCATTCAGTGTATCTATTAATCCCTAACTCTTGGTGCCAATAGAGATAAAAAGATAAGCATGACTCCAACCCTCCAAGAATTCACAGTCAAGGCTTGGGAAACATCTGGTGTGGTTGGGTGGGGTGGAAATGTGTGGGGGTCCAATCAAGAGGCGTGCTCAGGAATCCTCAAGCTGGTTGGGGAGGAGGGCGCTGGTGGCACTGAGGAACACTACGGAATGCTGATGTATTGTATTTCACCAGACTAGCTTGATCTTACAACCAGAAAACACAACGACTGAAATACATGTAAGCGCTGTAAAATCACAACTGTGAACACCCGGGCCCACAAAAATAACTCCAAGCTGTCAAGCTAGGCAGGATGGACTGTTTCTCTGCTTTTTTTTTTTTTCCTGTGCATGTTAACATACTATTTGTTAATTCATTTTGTCATCTGCTAGCACTTGTCACTAGACAAGCACAAACAGGTGCTGAGAGTTTTGGGAGAATGAAGATTGGAGAAAGTTCTGTCCACTAGCTTGATTCAGGAAAATAGGATGATCCCTTAACTTCTGTAGCAGCTCAAAGACCCCCCCGCCGCCCCCACCAAGGCCCTGCCAATCTCCTGCTTCCCGGAAGTAGGGAAGGTACAGGGACTTCTGGATCCCGAGGGAATGAGACCTCATGTCCAGAAGGGCTTATTGTGCTTGCAGCCAGCTGTGACCGGGAAGCCCCTTGAGCAGCCCCCTGCCGCTCTGGGTGGGGCAGGGACCATGTGCTGCCCTTCCAGAACTGCTATGGGCCTGGCCTGCTGACCTAGCTTCTCAGCGCACTATTAAGGCTGGAATGTGGGACATTGTCTCTGGAAAAACAAGCTCATGATGATTATTAGGCTTAATGACATCGGGTTAAAATAATAAAAGGAAGATACAAATGGATTGAACAGCGTTCCTGGCCGGGTCTTGGAAGTTTTCATCCTGTCTGTATTATTTAAATTGAGTAGAGTTTTCTTACTTTTCTATGTCGAGCACTCTCTGGTCACTCTGAATCAAGTTCCCTTTCCTATGGTTGTTAGGAAGACTAAGTGAATTTTAGGGATTGGTGTCTGCCATATAGAGAGAATGCTTAACGAAAATCAGCCAACTTGTTGTTCCTAGTGTTACTCTGCTGTGACACAGACAGTCTCTCCCCCGATGGAAATTCAAACAATAGACTTTCTGGAACAGAACATCTCAGTAGCTGGGGCCTGCTGTGTTACTTGAGTTTCTTAATGGAGCCATCTTCACGAGACCAGCTGCTCCTCTGCAGCTGGGCTGGGCTCCCAAGCAGTTGGCATTTCTCTGCTAAGCAGAGCTTGACACATTTCCCTGGGGCAAGAGGACAGCGCACAGGGAAGTAGTCCAGACCCACAGCTCCGTCTGGAGACTCCAAGCAGGGTTCTGTCTGCTGGGAATCTGCATCTCCAGTCCCTCCACATTTTACTTCAAGAGCTAGGAAGGGACTGAGGTGCAGGAGCAGGGCTGCAGCTTTGTGCGCCCACTGGCTGAGGCTCCGGGGTTTTGTGGGCAAGTGAATCTCCCACCACCTGGGGAAATAGCCAAGTGTGACAGCTGGGTCTGCAGATCTGCCTTGATCCAGAGGAAGCAGAAGAGAGGGAAATTTTGATGTCTTTACTTCTCAAAGCATTGCAGTTAGTATCTTCTTGGTAAAGCTGCAGCCCTGAGGGTTCTGGAAGCTGCAAATAAATGCTCCGGTCTCTGCGGCTGCCAGACTGGAGACCAAACTTTTATACACATCCCCCACTCTACAGTGTCACATTTGTCCCACACCCTGAAGGGCAAAGTAACCACCCTTTGTGTGCTTGGGGATCTTGGTAAAATGAAGCTTATTAACTCCTGTGTCACATAAACTGACAAGTTTTAGGTGCTGTGTGGCCAGGGTAGACAGGAATCATCCCTCGAAAAGAATAGCACCCTGTGCTACAGGACTGTGCTCATTTCATCGCTCGGAGGCTGCTTTTATCTTTCTAAGTGTGTCCTATGAAGGAAAATATGAAGATATTAATATAATAAGTAAGCCCCTCAACTTCTAGGAGAGCTCTTATTTATTTTGGTTGGAGTCTCCTCAAGTGCCTGTTCTCTGACCTGTGGTAGAATGTTTTCCATCCATTTCACAATCTCTGTATGTTTTCAGACTCGGGTTTGTGTTATCCATAAGGACTCGCAAACAGGACATGAAAGGAAAAAAGAGTATTTAAGTGGGAGATGCTGGCACAGGCCTATAATCCCAGCACTCCGGAAGGCTGAGGCAGGAGGATCACAAGTTTGAACCCAGATTGTCACAAATGAAGTTTTAAAAAGGGATAAAATGTAACTCATTGTGAAGACCCTGTGTTCCATCCACAGTGCCAGGAGGACAGAAAGTATTTAACTGCCACGATTGTATTCTGTGTTAGCTCAATGACAAATGCTTCAATGACAGTCTACTCAAAGGACTCGGATGTGACCCTTCTTACCTCAGCAGAGTACTCTTGGGGCTCTGAGGCAGGGTCTCAGAGCCAGGAGAAGTGGCAGTGGGAGTCACACAGCAGCGGAATCACGTTTCTGTGGTTAGACACTGTTTGTGAGACCGAGCCAGCGGCTGCAGTAAAGACGATGGGAGGGAGTGTCTGGGCGTTGTCTGGCCTCCGGGGCCCGCTCTGTGGAGCCCAGCAAGGGGGACATGTGAGTGCCTCTCGGCAAGGCCGACAACCTTCCCTGTCAGAGACAACTTGATCTGCGCTAGTTGAGGAGATGGAGAATGAGGGGCTGTACTGACCTACAGTTGCTGCTCCTTGTACTTGGGACCCGTCCCATTCCAGCACTGCCTGTGTGTTATCGAGCAAAGCGTTCAGCCTCTCTGATCTAATATATATATATTTTTTTGCTACCAGGGATCGAACTCATGACCTCATACTTGCCAGGCAGTACTTGCCTCAGTACTTGCTGAGCTAAATCCCCGACCCTGGCCTCATATTTTTTTACTGTGCATTGGTAATAAATCAGTAACGTGCCTGTAAAATGAAATGATATCCAGATTTAGTGGTGCTCACCTGTAATCCCAGCACTTGGGAGGCTGAGGCAGGAGGATTGCTTTGAGTTTGAGGCCAGCTGGCTACACAGTGAGCTCAAGGGTAGCCTAAACTACGTAGCGAGACCCTGTGTCAAAAAAGCCAGCTCCCCCCTCGAAAGAAATGATAAGTATTTCACTAGGTGCACGGAATAAAATAAGCATTCAATAATTCTCGGTAGTTTTCTTACATGTATGAATATTCTATGAGGAATATAAACATTACATACTGTAAAATGTAGTAATAAAATATTTAAAAAAGAAAAAAATGACAGGAAACATAGAAGAATGATTTTAAAAGCAAGGAAGAATATAAGTCTATTTATCATATCAGGTGGTAAAATTGAGAAGACTAATAGCATCATACATGAGATTCTGCCAAGATTTTAACTGGTATCCTTTAAAGAAAAGGCCTGTATTTTTTCCCTACCTAAAAAGACGGTTTCCTCGGCAGAGTCCGAAGAAGGGTGAGGATGGGAGAGCAAATGGCCCGGGAGCGAGACCGCCGAGGCTGTCACCTGCTGCACAGCTTCCTGAGTACAAAGTGGGAAACTCCGTGTTCTTACTATGAGTTCTCTGGTGTAAAGAAAGATCTTATTTTGATCATGAAACTGTGGTTTTTCATGATACTCTACCCCTTTCTAAATTTTAAAGCTAGATCGCTAATTATGCTACATTAATTGTTTTTTAGCACTAGCATTTGCTAAGTATTGTTAATGTTTTTTTGAAGCACTTGTTTTTTTGTTTGTTTGTTTGTTTTTTGCTTTTTTTTTTTTTTTTAATCGGTACCCGGGATTGAACTCACTACTGCGTGCTTGTAAGGCAGGCGCGTATGCCGCTGAGCTAAATCTCCACCCCATGTATGTTCTTTTAATAAACCAGTCCCTGGGATAATCTTGTAAGGTAGTCAAAGTAGGTATTTTTTTTTTCAATTTTTTTCTACAAATAGTAAAGAAGCAAAGAAGGTTGAATGACTCTGGTAATGGAACTAGAGTGACATTCAGTAAGCTTTTCTTTAGCAGAGTGGTGGCCCAGGCTTGTGATCCCAGGAAGCTGAGGCAGGAGCTGGTGTATAGTTCAGTGGTAGAGTGCTTGCTTGGCCCGTGTAGGACCCTGGGTTTAATCCCTAGCACATCAAAAGCTCCTTATTTATATTTATTTATTTATTTGTTTGTTTTTGTCTTTTCAAGACAGGCTTTCGCTATGCAATTTAGATTGGCCTTGAGCTAACAGGCTGACTTTGAACTCACAGTGAGAGTCCTGCCTCAGCCTCTGGAGAGCTGAGATTACAGACATTTCTTTCTATTTTTTTTTTTTTTCCAGTGGTACTAGGGTTTGAATATGGGCTTCACATTAAAGGATGTTCTCAGGCCTATTTTATTTTTTATTTTGAGGCAGGGTCTCACTAAATCACTAACTTGGCGTCTGGAAGTTTCATGGTATTATTCATGGTGTGGCCTTGCTAGATACCTGCGAGGGGCAACCGGCCACCCGCTTCCCTCTAGCGGGTCCTGATCCGCCGGCAGAAGTTCCACGTCTTCCCAGAGAAGATTCATCCGTAGGAGGTGCTGAGCACCGCAAGGCAGGGCTGTGAAAGCTGTCACCTTCTTGCCTGAGGCTGACCAAAGATCAAGACTTGAAAAAAGAATCCTGTACTTTCGGGATGTCGTTGCAAATATAAAGACACTGGTCACATGTCTTTTCCTTAGTTTGCAAATGCACTGAATCACTGAAGTGGTGGGGATTATGCATTTCAGGAGCTGGGAAAAATGTTTAAAAGTTTGGGGGGACCTTACTTAGGGCTTCCCTGAATCAAGGTCAGTAAGAAAATTGTCAGCTTTTCTGCCTTTCTTTTTTTTTTAAAAAAATCATGATTTCCCTAGGCAAACCAGGGTGACCTTGAACTCACAATCTTGGCAAGTGCTGGTGTTACAGGGTTCCATGACGGATCAAACGCTCAGGTTCGTTTGTTCACACTGAGCAAATCAAAGGGGGACATTTATTTTGATATAAAGGAGAGAGGAATTAATCAAAGACATCTCCAAGGAGATGGAGGGCCCCCTTGCCCAAATCATTCTCTCATTATGCCCAGGTGTGTCAGGGTCTCCCAGGGTGAGGACGGTAGAGAGAGGACAGTGAGACAGGAGATGTGGCCCGGTCATTTCATCTCCTCCGGCCCCGACCTCTCCTTCCTTGCCTGTGGAAATGTGCTGGATTCTGGTGTCCCAGCGCCAGCCTCTGTATGTTCTTCCCATTCTTCCTGGGCTGAGGGCAGGTAGGGCTGGCAGCTGATGCCCTGGGCCTGACAAAGTTTGAAGAAGTTGCTTGTCTCCAAAGGCAAAAATCTGACATTATAAACGCTTCATTTCGAGCTGCCGCTACATACTTCCCACATCGGGCTTTGCTTTGTGGACAATTATTTTGGCCTTATTGTTCTTTTTCCATGTTGGTTACCTCATACTCCTTTCTTCACTCCTCTCTCCCTCCCTCTCTCCTCCCTCCCTCCTTCCTGCCTCCCTTTTTTCCTTCCTTCCTTTGCTCTTTCTCCTTTTCCTAGTACCTGGAATTGAGCTCAGAGTCTTCAAACTGGGCTATTTCAGTACTTTTTATTTTTACTTTTGAGACACACTCCCTAGAAGTCCCTAATTTGCCCGGGCTGGGCTGGAGCTTGGGGAGCTTTTGCCTCATCTCCTTAGTAGCTGATTTTACAGGTGTGCACCCCAGGCCCATCTTGTGCGATGCGTTATTTCCGTTATATTTTTATGCATATTTTGTTTTCCAATTAAACCGAGAAATGGGACACATTTTACAGTTGCTTGTGTCCTGGGTTCTCACTCACTGGTCATCTATACAGAAATTCGCAACACTGTGCAGATATGGACACAGAGTGATTGCTAGTAGATCCCCTCTATAACACTTGCTGTCACCCAGAGTGGAAAGGAAGGGTGGTAAATAACTTTCCTCAGAAGGCCTTTGTGACTTTAGCAAATTGACGGACCAGTTGAATGGCTAGGTTGAATACAAAGGTGAAGAAATTAAAGAAATCAATTTAGGTGAGGTGTGGTGGCACAGATATGTAATCCTAGCACTCTGGGAGGCTGAAACAGGAAGACGGCAAGTCTGAGTGTATACTGCGTGATTTAGTGACTTTGTGAAACTATGTCACATAGCTGGGGCCATAGATCAGTGGACAGTTTTAAGTTTGTCCCCAGCACCATGCACACACAGAAACAAATTTAATTTAAATATCAAACAGTTCTAAATAGATTTATCAGAAATGCAGCAGCCCAAACTGAGTTTAATCTTTGGGATTCTTTGTAGTTAGTTTACCACTTTTTGATCGGGAGTTAAGAATCAAGAAAAGCTACACCAATGCAATTTTTTTCTTTCATATAGTCATCACAATGAATTTCTTCCCCTCCCCATTCTAGACTCTTTGCCCTCATTCTATTTACAGTTTTTTTTCCATTTAGTTTTTGAAAATCCCTTTTTCCTCACTTCCCTTCCACCACCTCTTTTTTTTTTTTTTTGATACCAGGAATCGAACTCAGGACCTCATGCTTGCCAGGCAGGCACTGTGGCTCCCTAATTTCTCTTCCCATTTGAACAAGTTTTTCCTACTTCCCAAAAATCTATCCTCAGTTTTGCTCTTTATTAGCCCTTTGGATTAGTCACCTGAGGGAAACAATGTGATATTTAAATTTATATGTCTGAGTTTTTCATATAAAATTATAGTCTGGAGGTGCCATTTACCGCAAAACGTCTCAAGTTTAGTCTTCCTTAAGGCTTCATAGTACTGCATTGTTTATAAAGGCCACATTTGCTTTATTGATTCATCCACTGATGGGCATGTGGGCTGTTTCTGAGATTAAGCTATTACCAGTTGTGCTGCTGTAAGAGTTGGTGTGCATATGTCACTGTGGTATGATGCTTTTAACTCTTTTGGGAAGATGAAATTTTTGGTAGGAATCTTCTTACTGATTTCTGTAGTGGTTACACCAGTTTGTAGATCCTCCAGCAATGGAGAAGAGTTCCTTTTATCCCACAGACACATAGCATCTGTTATTTGTTGATTGCTTGATGATGTCCATTCTTTCTGGAATGAGATGGGATTAATTACAGGTCTTGACCAACCAGTGATGTTTAGCATTTTCTTATACATTTATTTGCACTTGGTATTTTTCTTCATCTGACAAATGTCTATTCATTTCAGAGTCCTGCTTTAAACTGGGGGAAGGAGTCTGATTTTTGGAAGGGTACTCTATATATTCTAAATGTTAGTCTTTTGTCTGAGGAATTGCTAGTAAAAATCTTTTCCCATTGTATGAGTTGTCTCTTCACTCTATTTGTGGTTTCTTTTGCTGTACAAAACCTTTTTAATTTAAGTAATCTCAGTTGTTGATTCTTGGCAATATTTCCTCCACTGCAATCGGTCTTTGCCTACACTATGTCTTCTAGAGTTTTACCTATTCTATCTTTTGGTGGATTGTTTTTATTTTTATATTTAATCTTTCATGCATTTTGATTTTAGCTTAGTGCACAGTGAGAAATATAGGTCTAGTTTCAATTTCTGATACTTGGAAAGCAGTTTTCCCAGCACCATTTATTAAAGAGGCTGTCTTCCTTCCAGGGAAGTATTTGACCCTTTTGTCAAAGGGCTGAGTACGCTTGGGGTTGTTTCTTGATCTATTCTGTTTCACTGGTCATAAGGTCTGTTTCTTTTTTGTGTATTTGCTTTTTTGCGTATGTGCATTTTAGGCACAGAAGTCCTGTAGTATAACTTCAAATTGGGAACTGCAATGTCTCCTGCCTTGCCTTTGTTGCCCAGAATTGCTTGTGCTAGTCTAGGCCCCTTCTGCTTCTGTGTGAATTCTAGGACTGTTTTTTCTACTTCCATGAGGTAGGTACTGTATTTGATTGAGACTGCATTAATTCTGAATAAAAGTTTTGGCAGTATGGCCATTTTCACTTTATTGGTTCTGCCCATACAAGAACAGGGAATATCTTTCCATGCTCTGATATACTCTTTATTGTTTTTTGATATCCTCTTTAATATTCTTTTTTCAGAATACTATAATTTTCATTGTATAGGCCTTTCACTTCCTTTGTTAGACTGATTCCTAAGCTACTCATTTTTCTTGATACTGTTGTGAAAGGTGTAGTTTCTCTACTTTCTCTCTCAGTTAGTTTCTTATTTGTGGACAGGAGTGCTTTTGATTTTTCAGTGTGGCTTTATATCCTGTTATGCTACCAAACTTGATTATTAATTCTAGATTATTAATAGGTGGAGATCTTTGGGTCTTCTGTATAGAGTATCATGTCATAAGCAAATAATGAGAGTTTAGCTTATTTCTTTTCTATTCATATTCCTTTTATTTCTTTCTTTTCTCTGATAGCTCTGGCTGTTTCCAAGACTGTATTGAACAGGAATGATGAAAGTAGGCATCCTTGTCTTATTCCTGATTTTGGAGTGAAAGATTTTGACATTTAGTATGATTTTGGCTATTGATTTGTCATAGATGGCTTTTATCAAATTGAGAAAAAGATCTTCTATTATAATTTTCTGTTGGATTTTTTACCATGAATGTGTGTTGGACTTTGTCAAATGCTTCTTCCCCATCTAGTGAGATGATCTTGTGGTTTTTCTCCTTGGTTCAGTTAATGTGTGCATTACATTTATAGATTTTCATATGTTGAATCATCCCTGCATCTTTGGGGTGAATCCTACTTGATTATGGTGCAAATTCTTCTTGATGATGTGTAGTATTACCATGAAAAAGAACTCGAATTATATTTACCAGTATCTTTTTGAGGATTTTTGCATCTGTGTTCACTGGGGAGATTGGCCTGTAGCTCTCTTTTTCAATTAGATCTTTCTCTGGTTTTGGTATCAAGGTAATGCTTGCTTCCAGGAATAATGAGTTTGTGGATATTTTTCCCTTTCACTTTCATTAAAATGTTTGAGGAGTTGTGGCATTAGATCTTGTATAAATTTTTGTATAATTCACTAGTGAGTCATCATTACCTGGGTTTGACTTTGTTGGTAGTTTTTAAATTACTTCTTCAATTTCATTAACTGATATTGGATTATTTAGAATTTTTTTAACTTTTTGATCTAACTTTGGTAATTCACATATATCTAGGAATCTATTTCTTTTGAATTTTCCATGTTAGTAGAGCATAGGTTGTCAGGGTAGGTATTGATGATTCGGATTTCTGCAGGATTCATTTCGATTTCACCCATTTCATTCTTAAATCCATGAATTTGAGTCTTTTCTTTTAATTTTTCATAAGATTGGCTAAGTGTTCATTTATTTTGTTTACTCTTTCAAAGAACAAAGTTATTTGATTCATGGATTCTTTGTATTGTTTTCTTAGTTTCAATTGAATTAATTTCTGCTCTGATCTTCATTAATTTTCTCCTTGCTATATGCTTAGAGTTTAACTTGCTCTCCTTTTTCTAGAAGCTTGAGGCTCAACATTAAGTTATTTACTTAACTCTTTCTGTCTTTCTGATATTGGAATTCACTGCTCTAAAGTTTCCTTGTAGGACTACTTTCCATAATTTCTGGTATTTCATAGTGACATTATTTTTTAATTGTAGAAACTATCTCATTTTTCCTTTAATTTAATCTGTGACCCGTTGGCTGTTTAGCATGGTGTTATATAATTTTCATGTGTTCATGTCGTTTTGGTGATTTCTTTGGATATAAATTTCCAATTTCATTGCAGTATGATCTGTTAATATGCATGAGATAATTTTACTTCTTTGCATTTACCTAATGTGGTCTATTTCAGAGAAAGTCTCATATATTCTGACATTATGGAGCAGAATACTCTGTACATATCTAATAGGTCCATTTGCTCAGAGGTTTGTTTTAGCTCTGATATTACCTTTTTTGTCCAGTTCATCTATTTGTGGCAGTGAGATACTGAAGTCCCCATTATAATTTTATTAGAGCTTATCTGACCTTATCTGATTTTTCATATCCATTAGTGTTTGTTTTATATAGTTGATTGCACTAGTATTTGGTGCCTATATATTCATGTTTGTTATCTCTTCCTTTTTCCCTTAACAAGTATGAAGTGATCTTTTTATTCTCTTTCTATTAGTCTTGGTTTGAAGTTCGTTTTGTTTGCAAATAGAATAGTTACTTGCACCCTTTTCCAGTTTCCTGTGGCATAGAATATTATTTTGCATTCTTTAATATTCAGTCTATGAATTGCTTTACGAGTTAAATGTATTGCTTGTATTCAGCATATTGCTGGATCTTGTTTCTTGATACATTATGGCTGTTTCTTTTGATTAGTGAAATGAGATCATTCATATTAATGCTTATTACTGATATGTGTTGCCTTATCCTTGTCATATTATTTTTCTATTGTTGGTTCCCTTAGTTTCCCTTCTATTTAATTGTTTGTTTTCCTGCTGGATTAATTCTATTGGAATTCTTGGAATTGTTCTTTGTATTGCCCTTTTTAAAAATATCTTTCAAATATGTACCATATACTTTTTAGAATTTTGGTTTGGTGGTCATGAATTTCTTTAGGAGTTATCATGGAAATATTTGATTTGTCCATCAATTGTGAATGATAATTTTGCAGGATACATGAGTCTGGATTGGAGGTTGTTTTCTTTTTAGGGTTTGAAATACTTCCCTCCAAGATCTCCTTGACTTGATGGTTTGTGTTGAGAAGTCTGTAGTGATTTGGATAGATTTTCTTTTACAGTAGAATCAAGCACAGGGTAGATGACGAGCTATGATAGCTGTTACTTTGCTTCCTTTAACCCTAAGTACAAGATTTATAGTTATATAGAAACGTTAAACAAATCAAAAATTACATACACTCAGTAGGGCAATTTTATCTTAAAGAAGAACATTTAAAAGGGATAAGAAGAAAAAATAGAGAAATATAAGAAGAGAATGCAATTAGAAGCAAGACTGAAGGACAAAGGAAGATTATTAAATCCTTGGGAAGTTTTTGTGGAAGGAAAAAACAAGAACAAAACAAAAAACATAAAATGATTTTTTAAATATTTTTTTTTATCATTCACTTATTTTCCATGAAAATTAAATGGTAAAATGATAAAAATCCCAAAATATTAAAAAAATATATATATATACCAAAAACACTCCAGCTGTATCAGGAGACACTTCCCGCTGGTAACCAGCCCAGCTCTGGGATGCAGTGGCTGGCTCTGGCCCCAGACACACTCTAGCCACCACTGGGGGACGTTTCCCATAACAGGCAGCCAACATGGGCTGGGAAGAACAGCAGCCGGCCCTGCACCAGCATACCCAGTGGCTACTACTGAATACCTACAACTGGCACTGGCCAAGAGAGCCTAACGGTCATGCCTCAGAGAAATTGCACCAACACAGGAAGTGCCTGGAGCCCCACTACCCACCTGTTTGGAAGAACCCAAGAAAATGTCAAGATGAAGAACCAAAGGCAATCTCTGGGCTCCAGCCCAGGCAGAGCAAGTCCAGGAGGTATAAACATGGAAGAGATCGGAAGTCAAACGCCTGAGGTTTCTGAAGTCAAGAAACAACTTCATGAGGCTATAAAAGAAATTAGAAAAGAAATACTATCTCAGGTAAAAGAAGAAATGAAAAACATAATAAAAGAATTGCTAAGCACCTCTAAAGAAGACAAAGAGAAAAAATAGAGAAGCACAGGAAAATGAGGGAAACCTTGAATGAACAAGATAAGAAGGATTTAGAATGCATGAAACATTCAAAAAGATTCCCAGGAAATTAAAAACTCCACTGAAAGCTGGAAAAAACGCTTGAAAGAAACTGAAGATAGACTTTCAGACCTTGAAGACAGGTGTGCAGCTTACAATCATGAAAGGGAGGATTTCTTAAAAAATAACAAGGAACGAGGAAATAAAAATTCAATGACTGCAAGACAACTCAAAGCAAGATAACTTAAGAATAATAGGTGTCAGTGAAAAGGCAGGGGTCAACACAAATGACACTAAAATTTTATTTACAGAAGTAATAGCAGAAAACTTCTCAAACATAGGAAAGGGGTGTGATGTACAGATATGTGAGGCACATAGAACTCCAGCTAGCCATCACCAAGATAAATCTACACTCAGACATATAATAATCAAGATTCCAGAAATTCGACACAAGAATAGAATATTAAAAGCAGTTAGAGAAAAGAAGCAGATCACCTATAAAGGAAAACTAATCAGAATCAAGACAGACTTCTCAACACAAACCATCAAGTCAAGAAGAATTTGGAATGAAAGTATTTCAAGTCCTGAAAGAAAACAACTTCCAACCCAGAATGATGTACCTTGAAAAACTATCTTTCAGAATTAATGGAGAAACAAGATAGTTCCATGACAAAGAACAGCTGAAGCAATTCATGACCACCAAACCAACTCTACAAAGAATACTAAAGGACATTCTAGAAAGAGATCAAAAGACCACAGTTCCAGGAATAGTGGCAGAGGGGCATCACTGAGTGGGACAGATAATTGAATGGGGGGGAAAAGCAGGCAGCCAACAGTGGGAAAATACCACAGCAGAGATGAAGCAGTGTATGTTGGCCATAGCCATTAATGTAGATGGCCTCAATTCACTACAAAAAGAAGCAGAGTCAGAGTGGACTAGGAGACAGGATCCATCAATATGCTTTATTCAAGAAGCACCACTTGTGGTGGGGAGGGGAGGGGGAAAAAAAAGAAACACACTTATCTCAAAAGGAAATTCATAGACTAAAAGTCAAAAGAGAGAAGACAATGCTCTATATGACAGAGAACCAGAAAAAAGTAAGGGTAGCCTGCTCATCAACTGCAGAATGGATAAGAAAGCTACGGCATTTTTATACAGTGGAAACCTAATCAGCTATAAAGAAAGCTAACCTCGAGGCTCTCCTAGGTAGATGGATACAAGTTGAGATCATGTTCGTGGGTGATCAGAGCCACGGTTCAGAGCCACGTGGATGAACATCATGTTGAGGGTATAAAAAAACGAAAGGAGTCAGTCAAATCCAAAATGCACAACAGACATTATGAAAGTGAAAGGGGAAGAGATGTCTCCAAAGGGAAGGAAGTAGCCATTGTTAATCTATCATCCTGTTTTGGAAACCCTGTCTTGTTTTCATTATTCTGTTTAGGTTGGTTTTATTCTGTTTTGATTTTATTATATTTGATGGCATGGGCAGCTATTTCAAAAATAACAAAATGTATTATGCTGGCCACTAGCAATTTCTTAGTATCTTCTTTCCAAATCGTGTTTTGCTTTACTTGTTTTCTTTTGATTGATTTTATTCTATTTTGTTTTGTTTGATTTTCTTATGTCTGAGGTACAAGCAGCTACTTTGAAGGTAAAAAGATGCTGCTTGGCAAGTGTGAGGTCGTGAGTTTGATGCCTGGTACCAAAAAACCGAACAAACAAAAACAAAAAAACCAAGATGCATTATGGTAGCCACTGTTGTATTCCTACTTCAACAGCATTCTGCCTCTGGGCTTCGTACCTCCCTTCAGATCCCTTTCAAATCTTATATTTACTAACATTTTTGTGGCCAGGGGACCTTGACTTTGGGTCAATGACTGAGTCATTCCAGGATGCAGCAAGCAGGAAGAAAAGACTTGTTTTGAAGTCCTGTATTGCTTTCATTGTTTTGTCTTGCTTGGTTTTATTCTCTTCCATTTTGTTTGATTTTATTATGCCTGATGGTATGGGCAGCTATTTTGAAGATAACAAGGGCATCATGGTAGCCATTGTCAATTTCTTTTTGTCTGGTTTTAAAGTCTTGTATCACATTCATTGCTTTGTTTTGATCGACTCCATTCTATTTTGTTTTGTTTGAATTTATTATGTCTGATGTATAAGCAGCTACTTTGAACATAACAAGATGCATTATGGTAACCACTGCTGTATTCCTATTGTCTTGTTTTGAAGTCCTATGTTGCTTTCATTGTTTTATTTTGTTTAGCTTTATTCTGTTCTGTTTTGTTTGATTCTATTATGCCTGATGGTGTGGGCACTTATTCTGAAGATAACAAGAGACATTTGGTAGCCATTATTGACTTCCTTTTATCTTGCTATGAAGTCTTGTATCACATTCATTGTTTTGTTTTGATTGACTCTATTCTGTTTTATTTCTTTTGCTTTTATTCTCTTCAAAATGAAAAGATATCAAAAGCAAAGAAAAAAATGAAATTTCTCAGAGAATTCAAGCTGGTGGTTATCTTTTTTCTGTTTTGTTTTTTGAGAGAAGGTCGCCCTGTGTAGTTCAGGCTGGTCTTCAACTCACAATGTATCCCAGGCTGGCATTGAACTTGTGGCAATCCTGTTGCCCTAACCTCTTGAATGCTGGAACAATAGATGTGTACCACTACATTCAGCCTAGTTTGGATACTTTCAAATCCACAGATGTTCAGGCTGATTCTGACTTCTGGTTGTGGGGTTGGAACCTGAATCCTTCAACCTAAAACACTCTGGGTGTTTCATGCCAGCCTGACCATGGCTCCCTGACTCTGGGCACCTTCTGATACTTCCCCTTTCCCAGTTACTGTGGAATCTCAAGAGGAAGCCAACTATGGCCGTTCCATTTGCCCTTCCCTACAGCACCCAACAAAGCGCCCTCTCCAGGTCTCGTGGCAGTGGTTTAAACTGGAATCATTCATCAGCTGTCTAGTGCACACTCCTGTGTTTCTCCCTGGAGGCTCTGGAGTCACTCACCCTCACCGTGTTGTAGATCTGAACCCCCTTTCTCATCCCATAGACCAGGAACTGGGGAGAGAATGCCCACTGCACTTTCCTTTCTCTGGGTTGAGATCTGTCTCTTTATTTTCATCGTGGCTCCAATTTTCCCTTCAGATCTTTCCTGGGTCCTGGAGTTCCACTTTCCTCCTTTTCTTCCCCAAGTTCGTATTTTCCAGTGTCTAGATTCCAATCTTGGAGAGGTGAATTTGTTCCTGCCCACTGCTCTACCATCTTCATGGAAGTCCCATATATATATATATATTTTTTTTTTTTTTGAGAAGTCAAGACAGAAAGTTCTATTTATTCAAAAGATTAAGAAGCAAAGAGGCCAAGGGGATCAAGCAGTAGCCTAAAACAATATCCTAATTACTTCTCAAAACAAGTCTTCCTTGAGCTACTGCTGATCTCACAGGCAAAGCTGCTTCAGCTCACTGTGTGAGTTACAAAACCTTCAACAGCATTCTGCCTTTAGGCTTTCGCACCTCCCTTCAGATCCCTTTCAAACCTTACATTTACTTACATTTTTGTGGCCAGGGCACCTTGACTTTGGATCAATGACTGAGTCATTCCAGGATGCAGCAAGCAGGAAGAAAAGACTTAATAAAGATGGACACTTTCCTTCTTGGGTTAACGAGAATCAAGTTAGAATATTTTCTCTCTTTCAGTGCTCAGGCAAAAAGAGGATTTGGCATCACTAAGTCCTTTTGTGTTTGTGTATGTGAAATCAACAAAATAGCACCACAGACTATTCCAGGAATTTTTAAAGAATATATAGCAGTACAATGGAGAGTGGAGGTAATTACTATGTTTGCATAGTATGAGCCAATTGAATGGTATAGATAATATGTGAATTTTTTTTGGCAATTGTTTCGTTTTGCAAAGGCAATTTGTCTACATGGCAAATGTAGAGAATGTTGCAAAGTTGAACCTCAGCGATTTTCTTGCTATGTCTGCAATAACATTTAATGTTGACTTTAAGGATATTTAAGGTATATTTGCATACCACAAGTACCCTAGAAATAACTCCACTATATGGATAAACCCAGCATGTTTTGAAGGACATGAATTTCTGTCCACCCCAAACACTCCTGCCAGACCTCCCAGCCCCTTGGTGGAGATGTTTCACATTAGCAACCAGTCTGATCCTCAGATACTAAGTGAGTCCTTGTTTATTTTAAATTCTAGTGGGCTCAATTTCCTCATTTGTAAATTTAGGGGTTGGATACATTTTCCTTTTTTTTTTTTTTTTGTGGATCTGATTTTCTATGTTCTTTCCTTTTTTCTCTCCAAAGAATTAGTATTTAGTGTTTTCCTCTATCCAACTCACAAAGTGTTATAGACGAATTTAATTATACTGCAATCAAAATGTCAACCTCTAATCTTAGCAAAACAGGCTGTAATTGAGTAAGATTGCTCCTAAGTACTTTCTTATCAAGGAATTGCTTTGTATGCAAATCTCTGATAACCTTTTTCCAAAATACTGTAAGAAGTTCTTGACCTCTACTTAAGAGTCTTGAGAACTTTACATCTTCATTTCTTTCTATGCTTCCACTTGGTGGGCTACCAAGGCTCTCAATGGTTGATACAATGATAATGTCAGTTTATCAAGTCTTCTTCTTTGTTTTAAAGCTCACACAGAATGTGCAGTGGTATTTGTCCCATCTTCCAGTATTATTTTGAACTGGGAGGTACATGCTGATATTGGGAGAGAGATTTAGTGAGGCACTTGACTCTCACACCCACCACAAGGGTCTTTTGGCCTTGATTTTAGAAACTCAACAAACATGCACAGAGTTCCTGTGTTGCTATAGCACAAGGAAAATACCACCTGATGAATGAGTTTGGGAGAAGAGAGGGTGAAGAGGAAGCTGAACGTGTATCCTGCTCTATACTGATTTTATGGTTCCACTTCGCACAACAGGGATGCACTGGGTTTCCACCAGGTGTTAAACTTTGGGAGGTTAGGGGGGCTGAGTTCCAAGTTGGGGGTTGCAGGAAGCTAAACTAGATGCTTGTTAAAGTCAGTGTCTAGTGGTGCAGCTGCTGTGAGGTGACTTCTCCTTATTCCTGATGTACCTCATAACTCACACATCATCACACACACAAAGCAGGGAAACACGCCAACTCTGGGCAAGCGTGTGACTCCCACCTGAAGCTGTGCATAGCCTTGGGCTTGCTCTGAGCTTGACTTCCTTACAGATGCTGATGGTTCCAGGGTCAGGAAACAAAGCAAGCCTTGAAGAAATGCTTCGCAGCATCCCATGACTTTGGGAAAGTGAGGAGAGGACTCCTGACAGGACTGCTAGGGAAAAGGATTTTCCCTCCTCCACCTGTCTCCCTCTCCCTTCTTTCTTTCCTAATAAAGACTATAAGTATTAGTAAAATCTGCCGGAATTTTTAGAAGAAGCCCTCCTCCCCCTATCCAGCTGTGCTCCTTGTCAATCAGAATGAGATTTTGAAGTGGGAATTACGTCTTGGGGAGAGTCCAAGAAATTCTCCACTTTGATTCACATTAGAAGCAATGATTTAGAAAGGGACCATTCTGAGGTGTTCCCAAGTCAGGAGCCATCTCCAGTGAGGCATCAGTGTCCTCTGTGAGACCCGCTGCCCACTATGGAGAGGAGGCTGCTATGAAATGGCTCTGACCAAGATATAAAATTAGTCAGTTGGTTTTCCATGTTGGCTTCTGAGTCTGCCCCGGACCTAGGGCCCTGGTCTAAAGACGGGCAGTGGGTTCACAGTAAGTAAATCCTCATGAACCCCTGGTCGCAGTTGAGGCCTGTAGTGGCCTGTGATGCCATGATGGCTCAAAGGACAGGACAAGGCCACAGCTGAGGACGCCTGGCTCCTACCCCAGTTAACTAGGTAGATACCACAGCTGCAGGCATCTCACTCCTGTGGTGAAGGTCAACCTGGAGATATGACATTTCCCCTCAGTTAATCAAATTTATTACTTGGGAGAAGTCCTTGAACTTGAACTCTCAAGGTCCTGCTCAGTTTCTTGTTTTCCACTCTAACCCTTTCCCTTGTTTGAAAACCAAATAAATACGGGCTGTCCAGAGGTTCACTGTCTCAGCCCCCAGAGAATCTCAAACTCAGCTAGAGGGTTTTGAGCCTCCTGGAGCCCTAAAATCATACCACTTGTCTGTATTGTTTAAGCTTTTGCTGTCCACCTGTTTGGGAGGTTATGGGCTTGATCAGTTCATAGTAAACTCATTCTGTCATTGCTTTCCGAACTTTTCAAATGGTTTCTGTTGCCAAGAATAGGCGGTTTCACTAAAACTTCCTTGAAGACATATGTTTCTCCTTTGATGAATGATTTAATGATTTTTTAGGAGAAATGAATTTGAGGAATTATTGACAGCTGTCTTTCGTCACTTAAATTTTCTTTTTAAATGCAAAGGTTTTACCTTTTTGGCTATTTCTTTTTAATCGTTTCAATTGAAACTTTTTTTCTCATCTTAAAGGACAGGAAGTCAGGTCTGTTTTATTCAGACAAACGTTTTGAGGAAGGAGTAGAGTTAAAGTGGGGAAATTTGGGGCAGTGTGTCAGCCACAGGAAAAGTCATAGTGAGAATAAAAATGCTGGATTCCTGTCACTGTCCCTTCCTTAAAACTCTTCAGCTTTTACTTTCTTTAGGAAACCTTCCCAGTTATGTGAATTAAGGAGATAGAGACATTGATTAAATTACTTTATAATTGTTTTTCAGAATTTTACTTCACAAAGAGTCTCACCCATAAATATTTTAATATAGTCTTACTTTTTTACCATTTTACTTAAACTTTGAAATTTGTTTTTTGTTTTTTTTGTTTTTTTGGCTCCAAGGATTGAACCCAGAACCTTGTGTGCTAAGATGAGCACCTTGCCCTAGAGATATATGGCCAGATTTTTCTCTTTATTTCATTTTTCATATACTTTTTTGGGGGGGTTATTGGGAATTGAACTCATGACCTTGCATTTGCCAGGCAGGCGCTTATGCCACTGAGCTAAATCCCCAGCCTTTATTTCATTTCTGAGACACAGTGTTACAACATTGTCCAGGCTGACTTTAAATTTGTGGCCTTTTTTTCTTGAGTAGCTGAGATTACAGGTGGGCACCACGGTGCTTATTGAAATTGTGATCTTGGACACAAAACCTATCTCATTTTAGCTGTTTTTTTTTTTCCCAATCAAAGTAATCAAAAGTTTCCTTCTGGATTTTTAAAACTTTTGAGGTGTAATCTTGCTGTGTGGAGGTCTGACCCTGAACTTTTTGTGTATCTTAACCTGAGCTCTCTGAACTCTCCTCTTGCCTTGAGCTTTGGAGTGCTGGGATTCTAGATGTGTATCACCACAACTCACCTCCGGTCACTTTTATGAGATTTGCTTTTCTTACACGGATTCTGGTGACCTACTCTATGAATCCAGTATTCTCATCCACAAATTACAACCAAGCACACATTTCACATCCATTTTGAGGACTGATATCAGAGTTCTCTGAAACTCTACCAGGGAAATCCACCTCATCCTTCTGTCTTTCCTTCCTTCACTCCCTGCTCCATTTGAAGAATCTTAACCAGGCTTGGTGACCTATGCCTATAATTCCAATGTTTTGGGAGACTGAGGTCAGTGAAATGCAAGATTCCAAGTTCCAGCACAGGCTGGGTAACGCAGTGACTCTATTTCAACATAAAAAATAAGAAAAGATTGGGGATGTAGCTCAATGCCAAGGTCTAGGTTCATCACCAGACCCCTCCAACAAATAGAGTCTTTATTACAATCTTTGTATATGTTACAACAAACATTCTAGACCAAGGATCAGCAAACAGTCTGAGAGTCATGTTCAGCCTGTTGATTGATTTTGTGTTACGAGTTAAACATCATCTGATAGTTTTAAAACATCAAAAACCACCCTACAAATGAATAAGATACGTTCAGCTCCTAGGCTGTATCAGAAACAGGCTGGTGTGATGCGAGCTCAAGAAGACCCCTGTGGTAGTTGAGTACAGGGCAGAACAAGGAATCAGCCATGAGAATATGGAGACAGAAGGTTCTAGGCGGAGGGTGTGACAATGGCAGACCTAAAGAATAGGAAAGCAGGTTACATCTGAGGAGATACAGAGAAGGAAAGGAGGGAAGGTAAGAGAAGACCTAGGACTAGACAGGGCGAGGCCACAGCAAACCTCTTAGGAGGAGGTGATCAGATATTTTTCTTCGCGGGAAGTGAATTCCCTGAAAATTTGTACGCACAAGAGTGACATAATTTGAATCACTTTTTTGAAGGATTAATCTGGCTATTTTAGGGAAAAAAGATCCTAGTACAATTAGCCAAATGGGGGTGACTTGACTCTGGGACATAGTCTGGGACATAGATGGGGGACACTGATTGATTCAGAAGTTAGCATGGAGTGAGCTGTCTGGTCTTGCAGGAGGGGAAGGTGAAGAAAGAGAACAATCGAGCATTACAGTTGGGTTTGGGCAAATTGGTACCATTTCTTCACATAAATTAGTCTCAAAACATTAAAATACATAAACTACTTTTGCTTTTATGTATCAGGCAAGCATTTCTAATTAGTGGATGACATTTTCCTGTTTTCCACCAAAAGTGCAGTCATCATCTACCTCTTGATGCTTTGAAAATTCTTCGTTAGTTTTGTTTTGTTTTGTTTTTGAGGCTGTCCTTAAACTCACTGTGTAGCCCAGGCTGGTCTTGAATGTGTGTTGATCTCCTTCCTGCCTCAGCCTCCCGAGTACTGGGATTATGGGCTGGTCCCACCCCATCTAGCTTTGCCAATTCTTTTCTTTGCTCTTCATGCTGAATTTAGAAAATAACTGACAACACTTCAAAATCATACTAACAAACAGTCCAGATCTTTAATCTAGAAGTCAGTGTGCTGACCTCTTTCTATAGAGAATGAAAGACAGGTATGTGGGGCTGTGGCTGGCCAGTTTAATGTCACTCATGACCTTTGGCTTACACGGGTGATCTGTGCTTGATTTGTCGATAATAAGCAAAACACAAGATTTCTGTAACATTTTTGCTTGTTACCCTTGATTCCAATAGATATTTCTATGAGTCCAGCCAAACAATAATCTGTTTTCTAAAAATATAGAAAGACTATGTTTATCAAAATAAAACTCTTTTTAGTCTGATAGGGCTGAACAAATATTGATGATATATATCCACAGAAAATAGTTCTGAGAAAATTGGGGATATTATCTTGCTAATACTACCATTAAAAAAATACTAGCAAAAAAGACAAAGCTTTGCTAGGTATTTTTCAGTCTTCTAAAAAGAAAGTCAGGACCTAGTGATGGTCGTTTCTGCTATACTCATGACTTACAAAGACTGTACAACTTTGAACATTGTCAGCCACTGAGAGGGTCAAAAAGACAAATAAACTGGCTAATATGAAACCTGTGGTGATCAGCAGCTGACTCAAAAGGACTCTGGTGAATATGTGTGTATGTGTGTGTGTGAGAGAGAAACAGAGAGGGAGAAGGGAGAGAGACAGAGACAGAGACAGAGAGACAGTGAGGGACAGAGAAGCCTAGGTTCACACTTAGATAAATGGCCGAGAAATAACACTTCACAGAAATAGGGAGCCCCAACAGGCAGTCCCTTGAAAGGCAGGGCTTACACTTTCATTCTGGGGTTTCAGTTGAGTCCAAGCTTGGTGTGCCTTTGAGTATCCATTTGGAGACACACAGTAAATAGAGATATGGGAATGAAGTTCCTAGAACTAGCAGACATTAAAGATTTGAAGGATTTTGGAATCTTGGGAATACTAAAATAACCCAAAGAAATTATGCAAAGAAAGAAAGGCTAATATTTACTCTCTAGGGATGAAGACAAGAAGAGAAACTTGCAGAGCAGTCATCAAAGGAAGACTCAGAGAGGTTAAGCAATAAACCAAACCAGTGAGGAAACACAGAAGCTACAAAAATTAAAATTTTAGAGCAACTGGCAGTATCAACTGCTGAGGAAAAGGCGATTAAAATGGAACTAAAAATATTTACTACATTTAATCATATGTGGATTGGTAATCGCTTTGGTAGAACTGTAACAGAGGAAAGTAGATTACAGGGGGTTGGGTGAGTAATATGAGTGGACATAAAGAAACCAAATCAGCACTACCAAGTTTTTCAGGAAGTGTTTGCCCAGGGCAGAAGTGATGTCAGCATGGTGCAGCAGGGGAGAGAAGTCCTTCCTTCCTTCCTTCCCCTAAGATTTGTGCTTATTTAAATCCTGATGAGAAGGCATAAGAGGACAAAGGTTGGCTATACCGGGTAAGAAAGAGAGGAGAAGAGGGTTAGCTGTGATTTGTGTGCGTCACAGCGGGTTGGAGCTTGTAATAGACACTGAGGGCCTGGCTTCAAAGGAGTGATCGATACTGTTCTTTTGTCAGCATGAGAAGAGAAAGAGGGTTGAAAGCGGAAGTCGAGGCGGTGGAAGGGTAGCCAGAAGTGGCTTGCCTGCATGATGACTTGCGTTTCCTCAGGGGAGCGGGAGGAAGGGTATCTGACAAATGGCCAGGGAAATGGAGCTGTGAGAAAATTTAAGGGTGTGTTGTAGATTCTTGTATTCAGAGCTGGAATGCTGGGAGGCCTGGGTTCAAGCCAGTGTGTGTGTGTGTGTGTGTGTGTGTGTGTGTGTGTGTGTAAGAGGGCCTGGGGGGACTTGAGAGTTTAAAGCTGTTGTGGAAAACCAGGCCAGGCTAACGAACTGTGGGAGGGTTACAGCCAGGTGGGAGAGCTCAGATTGGTGTTCGTAAACTTATGACACCAAGTTACCCAGCTATTACTTGTCTTCTGCAGCACAAGACACAGAACCAAAATCTGGGAAGTTGCTTGGAAAAGGGAAAGAGTTGCATTGAAGTAGGGTTTTGTTAGGTAGATGCTGAGGCAGGAGAATACTGGCAAAAGGATTAAGCTATGAAATCTACATGGGATCATCAGGAAGTAAAGATAGGAAGGAGATTTTAGGCGGTGCTGATAGGGTCCCAACATCTCTGCTAGATATAATATGGATTTAGACAAAGACACTCGCTGGACAGTGCAGACAAACAGGTGACCAGTGCTCAAGCATCACTGTGTATTGGACCCTGTGGTGGATGAACTAGTGGTCGACTGGTAACACCCAGCTGAACTGAATCAGTGTGGTTCTGGGTGTGAACACCCAGACTTATGGTTCTGGGTTCCAGACTATGGTTCTGCCCCCCCCCCCCAATTGATTGCTGCCAACAGCACAAAAACAGAACTGGAGGGGAAGATGGAGCTGTTGATTCTCCTGGAGAAGCTTGTCGCGCTGGCTTCCTGATATGAACTCAGCTGTTCTCATCCCTGGAGGAGCTCGGGATCTCATTGGCACTGAAGATGACTGGGTCTCTTCAGGGGAGCTCTGTTCTTTACCTTGAGCGTTGCTTCCTGGCTCCAGAGCAGATCCCTCAGCTGCTGGCACAGATCCTTCATCTGGCTGGTGCAGATTTTCTAACTTCCACCACTGACCTTTGGGCCTTCCCAGCACAGACCATTGATACGGACTTGCATGAGACTTTGTCGTGGGCTCTAGGTCTCCCACTGGACTTGTAGAGGACATTGCCAAAGAATTCAGGTGCTTGGCTGGATTCTTTGATTCTCTAGTGTGTGGATAATCACATTCTTTAGCATTTGACTCTTTGGGTGAATGTTAAAAAATAACCCTGTAAATTACATCTCTTATATTAGATGCTTTCCCTGTAAGCCCTGACTACAATAGTCTCCCGTTTGTCTGTTTCATCTCTCTTTTACCAACACCTCTGTTCCAACCCAAAGTGTCACCCTCTCTTTGTGTCTTTTGTGATGACGATATCCTTTCTTAATGGCTGCTCCATTCCAGTTTGCCTACTCAAATATGACCCTAATTTTAAACTTTACTGCTTACTTTATCCACTAAACTTCTACTTGAGGAAAAGGAAGATAGAACAGTCCTTTGATATTTATCGAATCCTTCTTAGGTGTCAGGAAATGAAGGCAGTTCCAATTCCACTTGGGCACTGGAGTTCTCTTCTTTTAAAGTTTATTGATGGACTGATTGATTGTGGGACTGTGGATTGAACCCAATATCTTTGCACTGAGCTTCATCTTGTTTTCTTTTGAGACAGGGTTTTGTTAAATTTTCCAGGCTGGCCTCCTATTTATAATCCTGAGATTGTAAATACTGGCATATACCTAACTAGACATGGATTTCTTTTTACCGTTTGTGTTTCCTTATATTGATATGTGCTTATAATTCAATAAAATATAACTCAATAAGATATAATTCATTTTGACTTTACAGAATTTTAAAAAATGAATACCACCTACATAATTTAGATAATTTTACATTAAAATTTGTGTAATTGTGTAAATCTCAAAAATCTCATTTATATCAAAGTGACTAAAAGGTTTTTAAAAGATTTGACCCAAATAAAAAACAGTTGTGTTTGTAAATTGAAAGTGTATATTTAGTCCAAATTTCAACATCAGTGCCATTTGTTGGAGTCAAAGCTATGGAATTGGTTTAAAGCTGGTTTGTTGTGTCTCATTGAAAAACAGTCGTGAAATTCTCCTCAGTGAATCATCAAAATGGTCTTCTTTTCCTTTTCCAAATTCTCCTCCTTCTCAACTTTTAGGAGGCTTATCAGAGTTTTATGTTCGTAAGCTAAACTTCCTTTAAAGGCTTTGCCAACACGATGTTCATTCTGTACGTGAGTTGAATCAAGCACAGGCAAGCTGTGCTTATCTGAGGTTCTGCAGAAAGTTTCTATGGGAACCAGCGCTACGGCCGGAGTTTCCCTTTTGCAAATGATGCAAGAGCTTTAAAACACCGTGTGACGTGTATCTGGTGGGTTAAAACTGACAGATTTATTATACAAGGTTGAATAGATCAGATTTTATCATATTCCCGTCACCCTTTGCATGCATACCGTCAGTTTCTTCATCAGGTCAATGAAGCTTCCTAGAGATGGTTGTATCATTATAAAATGGTTCAGTATTTTAAATGTTGGAAAGTTTCCTGCTGTGGAAAAAGAGATTTTCTAATTTTTAAATCACTTATTCGAAGTGACACAATTACCACGAGAAAGGCCATTTTGTAGTTTACTTGTATGTGCCTTTAGAAGAGAGTCTATAAAAGCTACTTGGACAGCGGGGCATGGTGGCACATGACTATAATCCCCACATTGGGGAGGCTGAGGCAGGAGGATCACTATGAGTTGGAGGACAGCCTTGGCTACATAATGAGTTCAGGACCAACCTGAATTGTATAGCAGAACCCTGTCATGAAAACAAACAGCAAAAATGCTACTAGAACACCGTTATACTTTACATCTGTAAAACAATTGTTACAGCATGTTTTTGCATATTTTATCTATTTTTTCTTTTGTGTGTGTGATACTGGGAATCGAACCGAGAACCTTGTGCATGTTACCTACATGCTCAGTCATTCAGCTATTCCTACGGCACTCATTGTCTAACTTTTCACACATAAAATTACTTCTTCCTTATTGAAATGGGAATGCATACACATCTAGGAAAATTAAAAAGTCACGTCTAAATGGAAGAAAAAGAAAATAAAATTAGTCTAAACATCTTTGGAGATCTTAATTCGTGTTGATGAATATGGTTTTATCATCCCTCTTTGGTTTTCTCAGTAAATGTGTCTGTAAATCATCATGTGTACACATTTGCATCTTGCATCTTGCTTATGCTCTCAGTACCTACGTTTTGTACATCACTGTGAGCTAATAGGCCTTTCCCTAAGTACCTGAGATCAAACTTGGAGCCTCAAGCACACAAGGCAAACACTCTACCACTGAGCTACTGAGCTACACTCCAGGCCCTGATCGCTTTTTTATTTCTCTGCATTTTCAAATGGATACACACTATTATGGAGATACAGTCTAATTTATTTGGTCAGTTGTTCTTATTGGACATTCAGTGGTTGGTAGTGTTTTATTACAAGCAGTACATTGGTAATTATCCTTTTACACATATCTTTCTGCACTTTATTATTTCTTGAGGCTAAATTTTCAGAAGAGCAATAACTAGGCCACAGGTCCGGGCATTTTGAAGTCTCATAATTACTACCAAATTGCTCTCCAAAAAGTCTCATAATCTATACTCTGACCAAAGATACATGGGAGTGTTGCTTTTCCCCTACAAACAGAGATTAAACTATTTGTCATCTAGTTTCAATCTGATTGTTAGCATAACTCTCTGAGGGGTAGAGGAGCGATTAGGTGAAACTCTGATGGGCACAAGTCTAGACTGACCGGGCCGACGGTTCGGCGATCTGACTGGCCAGCTTCTTTACTGCTGCACCTTTACCGCCACGCTGCCAGCGATGGCGGCCTGACAGGAGCTGTCCAGGAGAAACCCAGAGCAGGAGTTCTTGGCCAAGTCACAGCTCAGCGAGGGCCTGTGCAGCTGGCATTGCCCAGTACTCTAGCCAGGGGACAGTGGGTGGCACGGCTCTTGTATTCAGAGAACAAGGCAGTGTGGGCACACTGTTTCCCCAAGCCAGCGCTTCAACCAGTGGGGCAGGAGGAGGTAAAGACACTGAGGTGCCAAGAGAGCCGAAGGCAGTGGAATTATAAACCCCTAACAAAGCGTCACTAAATCCTTCCATTCTGAGCCCTATCTGTGAGCAAAGCAACCCAGGCCTTTCCTCCCATCTAAAGAGTTTTAATTAATCAATTTGTTTTTAGTATTTTTATTATAAGATTCATCTACATACAATCTATTTTTATCCTTTATTTGTTGGTTTATTTAGTCATTTGTTTATTTTTTCAGTGCTGAGGATTGAATTTAGGGCCTCTCCATGGAGCACAATCTCAGTCTTTCTTAATTCTTGTTTTGAGACGGGGAGTTGCTAAGTTGCTGAATTGCTCAGGCTGTGCTCAAACTCCTGCTGCAGTTTCCCGGGTTCCCTACTACACCTGGCTATTTAAAATGTTTTAGTCTTACTTTCTTCCACTCATGAGGATTAAACCAGAGGCCTTTCACACATTAGGCAAGCGCTACAGTACTGAGCTACAACCAGTTCTGTCTTTGTTTTTTTATTACATAAAACACTCAAGAAACCAAGTTCTTTTCCAAAGAAACAGAAAAATGTTAAAGGAAAATTCCATTTTGGATAGAAAAACAGAATTTTCTTTCCTTCTTGTATCATATGGTTTAATAAATTTAACACAAGCATAGAGAAAATGGGAGGAGAAAAGCAACCGAAAGACCCACACTGAATGTAATCCTATTGGTGTCTACAAGTTCTAGAGACTATTTGGCTGTAATATGGAGCAAGAAAACTGTGATGCACACAGGCAAGCAATATTTGTAGATCAATCAGCCAAGCCTGCCAGCAGGCACTGTGTGGTTACTAAGAAGAAACACAGGTTCTGTCTCAGAAGCCCCTCTTTTAGTGGTAAGAAGACAAATTTATATATTGATTTTTAATTTTTTTTATTTTAAAGAGAATAAAACCAAGCAAAATAAAACTGAATAAAGTTAATCAAAACAAAACAGAGACAGTGATACAGGATTTCAAAACAAGATAATAGGAAATCAACAATGGCTACCAGAATGCCTTTGGTTGAAGAAGGCAGCTTTAGAAAGGTCTCTAACCACTAGCACTGGCTTGGTTATTCTCTTCTGTCCTTCAGTCCACCCCCAGATGTGTTTCCTAAATTCAATCCTGTACCTGGCAGTCTATAAATTCCTCCAAAACAGAAATTGTGCCATTTTCCACACTGAAGACTAAATGAAACTATACCACAAGAACGTTACATCATAGTGTGATCAATTTCCAGCTTCAACTGCCCCCAACAGAGCTGGTGTTGATGACACTACCCTGAAAGAATGGGGTACAATAGAATCTTCATGAAACTATTTGATCTGAAAAACTTATTCGATATCACTGTACAATTTTAAAGTTGGAAACTAGAAAAAAGGCACTCTACTGGCAAAGATTAGCTCCCAGGTTTTTCAGAAACTGGAGGCCAAACCTTTTAGAAGTTAATATAAAAATCTCTGCAGTGGCTGTGTGAGAAGCAAAATTTATTCTGTTTTATGCTTTCCCATGAATTAACTAAAGCTAGAACCACTCTACTAATCTCAGAAGGCTCCTGTCACCTAGGGTTTCATTCCCAGCTACAGGAATCTTGGTTTTCTTTGGATATGCTGGAAAACCTCAAAAATCTTTCATGCTTTTTGAATTCATGTTATTTTGTGAAAGGTAAAGCTCTAGCTCGTATTAGCTCAGCACAGGCCTGGAGCACCAGCTACTTGAAAGGCTGAAATTTAATCCCAAGAATTTAAGGCCCGCCTGGACACACAGCAAGACTGTGTCTCAGAAAAAGCAAGCAAACAAACAGAAATGCAATGGATATTAAAAAAAAAAAAAAAAAGCCAGCTGGAAGACCAGATATCCAAGTGTCGTGGAGAAGGATCCTGGCTACATCACTGGCAGCCTGATGATCAAGTGCAGATCGGTGGTCGAGTTTGCTGGTAGCTCAGGCGATGGTGGGAGAGACTCCGTGCTCCTAGAACGTACGTGGCAGGGTGCACTATTTTTAAGACACTAGATACTGTGCTCTTGTGGTGCTTGAAGTCTTTAACTAATTATGTGCTGTCTGGCATGTGAATGGCTTCGTCATTCAATAAAATTCTCAGGTCGCAACTCAGATGGTTTTTGTATTTCCCTCTGGTCACGAATGACCCTCTACACAACAAAAGTACAAGATGACTTGAAAATTGAAAAACAAAATGGAGACTGAGATGTTCCCTCGGCCAGGGTTGGCACTAAGTTAATTCTTCTCGCAGTCTCCTCTGCTGCTCCCTGTGGCTGCCTGGACATTGCAGTTTGCGCTCTGATGGTCAGAGATCTGGTCCAGGCTTCTACGCACATGTGGTACCCGATGACTCTGCCACACTACTTTTCTCCGTGGAATTGACAGCAACCTGACCTTGGTCACACCAGGTATGGGCCAGTGTGGTCTCCCTTCATTCCTTCCTTCTGTGTGCTCTTCAGATGCAAAGAAATAGAATCTATTTATTTTGTTTTGTGGTATGCTTTTTTTCCCCTGGGAGATATTGGTGTTTGAACCCAAGACCTTGGCATTAAGCTATAAGCTATATCCTTAAATCCTTTTTAAAATTTTAACTTTCTTTCTTTCTTTCTTTCTTTCTTTCTTTCTTTCTTTCTTTCTTTCTTTCTTTCTTTCTTTCTTCCTTCCTTCCTTCCCTTCCTTCCTTCCTTCCTTCCTTCCTTCCTTCCTTCCTTCCTTCCTTCCTTCCTTATTTCCTTTCTTCCTTTTTTTACTGTGTTGGTGTTGGATCCAGACATCACACATGCTAGGCAGCTTTGCTCACCAGTGGATGAGTCTACTGACGAATTCATATATAACTGTGCTGTGCAGAGGTGGGGCTTGGCTGGAAGAGATGGTTCCCTGAGGGAGTGACCTGAAAGTGTGTCTTCTTGCTGTCCATTCCTCCTTTTCTCTCTTCTTTCTGACTGCCCTAGTGTGGGCCGTTTTCCTCTGCCATGCCTTTTCATTATGCTGTTTCCATTTTGGAGCCAGTGAACCATGGAAGGAACCCACTGAAACTATAGATCAAAATAAACCTTTCGTCATTTAAGTGTTGGATAGTTTGTTACAGCCATGAGAGAACTGACTAATACTACAGAACAAGCAAGAGATTTATTGGGGAAACATGTATGAAGGGCAGTGCACAAATTACAAGGACAGCCCTCAGACTTGACACAGGATTGTAAGAGGACAGCAAGAAGGAAGAGTGAGTTGAGAGGACTCTTGGACTGTAGCATAGTTCTGAGAGAGTCTTAGCCGGGCTGGTCGACTTCATGGTCTAAGTTCCCCCATTAAGAAGTCCTGTGGGAGGCAGAAGGGGTTTATTCCTAGCACCCACACTAGTCATGCACTGTCTGGCAGCAGCTAGTAGAAAATGTGACCTGGCCTGAGTTTTAAAGTGGATTCAGAGGTGTGGCATCTGGAGGCTGCCAGCTTTCTTCCCTGCAGCAGGTCCTCTGGAAAGGAAAATTGCATGGGGTTCTGCCGTGGCCACCACCATAACCAGAGGTATAACTCTAAATTCCAGGTCTCTCAGCAAGATCTTCCTTGGCTCTTTACTCTCATCTTCAGTCCAATTCATAAAATATAATAAGAGGCAACCCATTCATTCTAAGATTCTTAATCCCCACGGAGCCAGTTTGGCTAGGACAGATACACCTCCCGAGGTGCACCTTGGTTTGTTTTTCTTAGCCAATAAAATCATCATTTTAGATGACATCCCAGTTCTGCAGACATGTCAATGCTGAGATTCCCGGCAAGTGTGAAATACAGAAAACACTAGATAAACAAGCCAATCCATGGGCTCATACCCTAGAGAGAGTCGTGATTTTAAATAAATAAAGGAAGAACCTGGACCAGACAGGACTAATTCTACCAGTCTGGGCAAAGTCGGGCTGTCTCCAGGGGCAAATGCAATGTAGACAAAGGCAGTTGTGACAAGTCCAGGCAGAGACACAGAGGTACCAGAGATGGTATAAGAAGTGCATGTTCACAGAAGGTGAAGTGTGGGAGTTAGGACAGCAGGATCCAGAATTGATTGGGAATTCGTGTTTGCCTGACTCAGCCGTTTGTCACGAATGCACTTCATGAGCGTGGAAGAAGATTTCCCGGGGAAAGACCAGAGAATGATAAGCAGCCTTTGGCTACTGAATATTTACTTTCACCCATTCACAGATGTGTTTGTCACAGGACAGGGGTCTTGGAAAAACCATTACTGGACTTAAAGTAAAAGACTTGGATTGGTGGGAGATACAGCCCGGTGCCAGGGCAGGTGCTGAGCATGGGTCAGGCCCAGGGTCCAATTCTCAGCACCAAAAATAAACAAAGGCTAATAAAAAATAAATAAAAATTAAAAACGTAAAAACTCCACAAACAAATAAATACATAAAACAAAACAATCGCTCCCCCACCTCCCCAAATAAAGAAACAAAACCCAAGTCAAGCCAAAATGAAGTCAAATCTCTTGCATTTTCCTATCCGTTCACAGGCTGCCACCGGGTAGCTAGTTATGACTCTAGACGTGCAAGTTTCTGTTCCTCATAAACTGAAAATAATGACACTTTCCCTGACCCCTGCTGGGCTGTGTGGGGGGTCTAATGTGAGAAGACAACCTTTCTGATGGTACTTTGCAAACTTTCAGCGCTAACTCTAAAACCCCAAGGACTGATTCTGCGCACTGTGCAGGAAATGACAGCTACCTGGGAAGCCCCGTGTCAGAAGTGGTTCAGCTGCGCTGGAGGATGTGCCTGGTTTCACCCTGGCTGGGAGGAACACAGCTGGGAAATTACAACACAAGGCTTTCTGTTTTGTTTCTGGAGAACTCAGTGTCTTAAAAATCACTCTGACTGTTTGCTTTTCCCATTACTGGTGCTTCTTTAGGTCAGGGAGCCTTAGGTAAGGGCGATGCTTACAGCTAACAGGTTAATGCAGCCAGGTTAGTGTCAGGAGGAGGGTGTGTTGTACAGCTGGCTGTGTGTGGGGCGAAGGGAAGGAAAACAAACTCAGCTGTATCAGAAAACTCTGCTGATTTCCTGAGACATGGGAATCCCAGCCTATCCTCCTATCTGGGAGAAATAGCAGTACATTATCAGATAATTAAAACATGACCTAATGCTCCCCCCCCACCCCCAGAAGTTTTGAAAATTTGACTTTCTCTTATTAGCTGTTTTGGGCTGGACTATCAATAAGCAAACTACAGAAAATACCATCAACAAATTGAACTTTCTTCCAGGCATTCTTCTCTACATAGATAGGACCAGCATAAATATCATTCCTGGAGGAGCACTGTTGGAAAAGAGTTGTCTGTTTTACAAAGATTTTTAGTTTCGTTTTTGAAGGAGTCAGCTGGGAATTGTGTGGTAAAAGTTGAGTCATAGAGTGGGTTCATATATGGAATTACTGATAAAAAAATTAACTACTCTTCTTAACTACTGATAGAAGAGTCTGAGTTTTATCACCTTAAAACTGAACAACGAACCAGCCAATTAGGATTTAAAAAAAACAAACCAACTGTCACATGGTCTATAAAAATGTTTTAGAAAAGAATTCTTGGCAGAAGGGAATAACTGACACCAGAAGTTGATACAGTCAAAGCTTAACACCAGCCACACTGGATTCTCGTAGTGGATCTGAGAGTCTGGGAAGATGAGCACTTCTCCCAAAGCCTTCAGTTTGGTTTGAGAAGTGCCTTGGGGTCTGTCTTGCAAACACACATAGAAAGGTTTTCTTGCTGCAATTTGTCAGTTTTCATTCCCATAATAAATACTTGAGACGCTCAAAGTGCAAAGAGGAAAATGTTTATTTTGCTTATAGTTTGGAGGTTTCAGTCTGTGACCAGTTGAACACATTGCTTTGGTCTAGAGTACTGAGTACTTGGTGGAGGTGGGTACAGAAAACCATCCAGCTTAGCTGAGATGACAAAGGAAGAAAGAAGGAGAGGCCACAGTCCCTGTCCCATCCAAGGACTGCCCTCCATGACCAGAACACTGAGCTGAGGTGCCAAGTTGAGGACCAAGCCATGAACACATGGTCCTTGGGGTGGGGGGTAATTCCAAGCCCAAACTAGAACACTGCCGAACAAACACTCCACGTTTAGTAGTGCACAGTAACATCATTTATTACGTTGTAGTTTCTGCAGATATGGATGTGCAGCAGCTGGGACCTCTGCCAGCATCCTTCAAGGCTGAAATCAGGATGTTGGCTGGGGCTACAGTTTGGTCAGGATCCTTTTTTCAGCTTGGTGGTTGCTGGCAGCATTCAGTTTTCTGTGGTCGCTGCTTGCTGCCGTCGCTGCTGTCTTGCCGGCTGGCCATCAGGGCCTAGTCACGGCTCCCAGAGGCTGCTTGTCATTCTCTTCCACATGGCTCTTTCCATAGCAGTTTGTCCCTGAAAGGCCAATAGGAAAGTACCTCTAGTTTGGAATCTCGGACTCTCCCTTCCAACCAAGGACTAAAACCAGAGCCTTTCTTCCTTTCTTTCTTTCTTTCTTTCTTTCTTTCTTTCTTTCTTTCTTTCTTTTTTTAAATTTTTTAAAGAGAAAAAAAACATGCAAAGGATAGAAAAAATACAGAATTTTTAAAAATGTAAGCAATTAGAAATCACTAGTTGATAAATTACATATTTTCCTCTTAGAAATAGTTGTTCAAGTTACAAAATTAAAGCACACAAAGTAGATATTCAAACAGTGAAACTGTAAACAGCTACACATACATGAATCTCTACATGTATTTCTATCCTTTCTCTTAGAGGGAAAAACAAAACTTAGCAAGCCAAAACAAATCGAATTCCTATAAAAACATGAAACCAAAGAGTCGTATAAAACCACAGTACAAGGTGATCTCCAATGATTACTGTGTTGTTTCTTATTATCTTCAATAGAATTATCTATATCATCAGGTATAATTGAATATAGCACTATAATTGAATATAGCAGTACATAACAATATTAGTAAAAATAAAACATTGTAGACAGTGTAAAACTTCAAAGGCAGGTGATAATCAAACCAGAGTGGATATTCTGGTGAATCTTGTCATCTTCAGTGCAGTTGCCTATACTCTCAGACTTGATAATATCAGTCATAACAGCTTTCAATAAAATCTATCAATAAAAAACAGCAATCCAGCAACCAGAGCTTTTTGACTGAGCTACATCCCCAGCCCTTTATATATATTAATTTTGAGAAAGAGTCTCACTAAACTGCTAAGTTACCCAAGCTGAATTCAAACTTGGTATCTCCCTGACTCAGCCTTCCAGAGTGCTGGGGTTCCAGGTATGTGCCACCATCCCTGGCTGCATCTCTGACTTGGATTAAGTGCTCATCCCATTCGGCAGGGCACACCCAATGTAATCTCACTCTTCATTTCCTGTCTACTGACTAGAGACCTTCATGACACTGGCAATCAGTACCCCTGTTTGAACAGTCTTGGGAACAACACTCCACAGTGGTCACATGCTTTCCACGTACCCAGAGGGGCAGCAGTCCGTGGTGTGCACACATCAGGGCGCAGGATTCTTGCTGATTACTTCAGAACTCTGTTCACCACTCCTGCCCTTTAGAAGCAGAAGTAGAGCTTTCACTTCCGTTTCCCGGTGCTGCGTGAGCCAGGCAGCGGGCAGCACCAGTAGGGGTATTTTTGCTATAATAACTGATGTGGTTGAAACTTTTTCTGGGTTTTCCTTGGTGGCATTCAAGCCTGCTTCTTGGGTGGTCACGCGGATCATATAAAGCTAGTGATTCTAAGAAACTACCTTTAGTGCATACTCTTATCTGCGACATAAGTCTTTATTGATGGAACAGTATCATCTACTGGACCTCTTTTTGTATCTCCACAAAATGTGTGTGATTCTGCACTGCTTTTAGAAATTCAAGGACCATTAGAGTAGAAAAGAAACTTGTAATTCTAGAAAAGTGTTCTTCAAAACCCGGTTTTCTACGGTGCTGGTGACAGAATTTGACATGTACTGTGTGACATTTGGGCAGAGAGAGCTTCAACAGTCTTGCCTGTGTTGGATTCACTCCAGACTCTCAGAATTCTCCCTCTCACACTCTCTTGCATATTAATGACTCAAAGATCCCATCGAGGAAGAGCCCCCAAAAGCGCCAGACCCGTACTAGTTTTCTTAATCCAACTAAGGTCTCCCAAACCAAGGTCCAGAAGGTTAAGTAAGGTCCCAAAGCCTCTCAGGTGGTGAGCAGCAGAGTGAGGACTTGAAACTGGAGAGGCTTCCGGAGTCCCAACGAATGGGAGCTTGTTTGCCATGGGTACACCCACCGGAGCTTTATACCATGGTTGCAAACAAGCCTGAGAAGAAGCAAAAGGGGTTTATTTATATTAATCACTCTGGCAAGTGTGTCACCCATGCATGCAGGGCCTCTGCCTTATTCGTGGGAACCTGGACTCCTGCACCTGTCCATCCACACACCACTCATGACGGTGTGGGTAGGTGCCCCAGGTGCACAAGCAGGTGACAGTTTCCTGCTTCAGCACTGTGTCCCACAATCCTTCTGGTACCAAGCCCAGGACCTCCAGACCACCGGACAAAGGAGCTGGTTTACTTAGGCTCTTGGACATTGTGGTGACTTGCAGGGCACACAGACATTCTGAGATTGGGGCGTGGTAGAAAACGAATTGCTCTGCAGTAAGTCCCAAATTTAAAAAGAAAAAGCAGTTCGGATCTTGTCCATCATAAAATCCCAATTCCTGCATCCAGGTATGCGTGAGTACACGCCTCCTTCCAGTGATATGAATCACAGCGCTGGCCTCTGACCGGGAAGACCTGCTACAAGAGGTGCATAGTTTCAGCATGAAAACCAGGCGCCTGGGCCTCCGGGGCAGGGTCAGCTGCACCCTGGGGTGCTGGCTGCAGGGGCTGGGGCAGGTAGTGCAGGCCGGAGCCGTCCACCCTCAGTGCCGTCCACCCCTCAGTGTTGTGGGAAGGGACCCCCGCTAGACACTGAATCTAAGCCCTGGCCCACTTGTGCTGTTATTGGGCAATTGTTTTCCCCTCCGGGCAGGGAGCTGGAATCACAAGTTAGACTTCTTCCATCCTATCTTGGTGCTTTGCTCTTTCTGGTCCCCACCACCCCCTTTTTTTCTTGGCAGCCGCCTTTGTGAACTGACAGGTGCACCTGGTAAATGCATAGCAGACTCCATACCGCGGAGATCCAGAGCCACACAGAGCCTGAAAAGAAATGAGACAGTAAACAAACCAGGAGTCTCACTGAGTGTGGAAGGACACGCCCACCACAGCTCAGGTCTCTGTCTCCTGACAGTGGCTGTCCCAGGGGCTCTGGCCGAGGGATGACTGCAGTGTCACCGGAGAGGCTTCCGTGAGGTTGCATTCCTCGTGCATGAGAAGTGGGGAAGAGGTAACTCGGGGGTGCTGTTAGCAGCAGTTTCATTTCATTCTTAGAGCCTCAGTCTGTCCAGCAGGTATTCTCTGGGTTCAGAACTTGAGCCCCATTCAGAGACTTCAGGTCAAAATTCTACCTAAAATAGGTAGAAAGAGGAAAATAGGAAATAGGAAAAGAATTAGATTGAGGCTAGGAATTTGAGCCCAGTTGTAATCAATCGCATGGCAGGACCTAATCTCAAAATGAATAAATGAATATCTACATCCATTAAAAAAAAAAAAACTTTAAAAGCCCCAAATTGGCAAAACAAGCATTTAAGGGACAAGACACATTTCAGCTCCTGTGACATGCTTATGGAAAACAAACTAGTTGGCGAAAGAGTTCCCAAGCCCAAAATATTGATATATTATTAACCAAGACATAGAGATCGAATTGTAAATAATATTTTCCTCCCATCAGTCCTCAAAAACTGTGTTTCAGGTAGAACTATAAAAGAGACTGTAGGAAGAAGTATGCAGAAACAGACTTTGGATGCATGGACACACATTTTCCTGTCCTAGCAATGCATTGCGAAATGCATGTCAGCGTTCTTGAAGAATTCTGAGCTCACACACGGTTCCCTGTGCCTGCCATGTTCCATGCATTTATACCACCACAGGTCACCCGTGAGCACTTACTGTCTACCCCATTCCTGCAGAGAGTAGCCCACTGTACTTTGTACTCTTTAGAATATTTTTACTGTAGGAAATGTGGGTTCACGTCTTTGGAACTGCCCATGCTAAATTTATATAATTAATGAATTATTTACATGAGTACCAAGGCTGATCTTGCACTCACAGCGACCCTCCTGCCTCAGCCTCCTGAGTACTGGGATTACTGGTATGCACCGCCACGCCCCGCTATGAGTACTATTGCTAGAGTAGGAGGCAGTGTAGGAAAGGGTAGTGGACATTTCTATACCTTCTCTTTCTTCTATCTAATGGCCTGAATTCATCACTTTCTAAAGAGCTGAGGAACAGAAGAAAGATGAGTTTCGGGTTTTGGGGGAGACAGCTAAATATTTTCCCAGGTGCTACTGAGCCCTGATTCTTTGGTCTTTATTCCAGGGAGGAAACAAGAGGTGTTAAAGGTCCGGATAAAGTTCTCCAATTCCTTTCTTCTCCTTCCTTCCAACTCCTCTTTTTTCCTGTCTCTGTCTCTCTCTGTCTCTCTTCTTTCCTGGCTGTAACTTTAAATGACTGTATGCCCCTGGCCCAAAGCAAAAAGCACTTCAGATGATTACTGAACAATTTTATCTGGCCCCACAATGGCCACGTGCATGATTAAGTCGGTGGGGAGGACCGATCTCCTGTTTCGAAGGAGCTGGCAGTGGTTGGAAGGGTTGACAGTGAGCCCTGCGGGTGCCCTCAGTGGGTACCACCGTCCCGGACTTTGGACTCTTTCCTCTAACAGGCAAAGTCCCACCCGCAAATATTTATTTTGACCCTTTTTACTGTAAACACTGTGGCTCTCTGTAAAATGTGAATCATAGAATTTATGACTGTTGGCACAGACATGGCCAGAGCTAGAGCTAGCAGCCAAAACCCTATTACCCCAGAAATGGCTGTATTTCCCCTGGAAATGGTTGCCGAGTGGCTTTTGCAGGGAAATTGTAATGATACTGTGTCTCACATTTGTGGAGCTAGCCAAGGGCCCCAGTGTTAGCTACTCAGGCTGAAGACCAGACAAGTAATTCAGGGAAGATCACCTGCCACACTGCTTTCAAACACCAGATGCAAATGTTCTTCATGCCCTTCTGGAACTGCTTTGAGGTGTGACACTTCTGTATACACTTCCCGAGCAATCTGTACACTTGTGCATTACAATGCTTAGCATGTTATAGCAATCACCTGTGAAAAGCCAGTTCCTTACAATGTGATACCTGACACATATTCAGGAATGAAGTACATGAATAGTCTAAACCGAACACTGTTCTGAGTGGTCGGCTTTGATCGTTGTAGGATTTATCTACTACTCAACCTTGCTGTCTTTTGCTTTTGCTTGGTATTTTTTTTCTTTTCTCTTCTCCTTTATTCTATAAATTAGTTCATTCATAACCATAGGGAGCATATTATTTACTCAATAGAACAAACATACTGAATTTTTCCAGTAGGATTTGATTTTTTTTTTAATGCTCACCCATTTTTCAAGATGCCAATAAACTTTAGTTTCTCAAAACTAAAATACATTTTTATTGAGAGAAGAAATGAGATCATTGTCTATGGGGTCATAAATTCTAAAGATAGCTTTATAAATCTAAAATCTGTATAATAAATTTATTTTAGAGACATATTTGCTATCCCTGTCCTCTACATAGTTGAGAAGTTAGTTTTTGATCATCTTTTGAGGACATTTCAAGACTGAGTGTAAGGAGAAGGAAATTTCAAACTAAAATCTTCACAGGTAGCAATATACTCTGCTTGAAGCTTTAGGCCATCCTAAAACCCAAAGCAAATATTTTATATTACTTGAATTGAGTTCTTTTTTATTGCTTAAAAAATAACTTTACATTTGTATTGAAGGATTTGTTTGCCTTTTAAAAAATTCAGCCTATCTTTATGTATTGCCGTTTGTTTTCGATTACTACAGCACATGTAATAAAAATTACACAAGCTAGTTCTTATACGTATATAATATTCCATGATTTTTTTCTGAATTTTTAAATTACATCTTAAACTGTTTGGAGAAATGAATAAAGTTGTTCCTTTTTGAAATTCTATGCACACTTTTCTGAAGACTTAAAAAAAGTATAGAATATGAATCTTTATTAAATTTAATGATAGATGACGTGTGATCACATGTATAATGACGTGTATCATACTGTGACAGCATAGGCGTATCTCTTTAACTATGCATGTGTTTGTATACATACTAGATGTATAAATATTCTCACTTAATCCTTACAATGACCAGATGAGGAAAACCAAGCTTGTGTTTATCAGGGGCTCTTCCTAGATGTCCATCCTGAATGAAAAGTAAATACTTACTAATATCCCTAATAACTTATTTCAAACACTCAAGAATCTGCAGCCAGATATTATGAATCAGTATTTCCTGATCAGGGTATATAATGTGCTAAAATAGAAAAGAAAAAAAATCTTCCGAGTTGTTTTTACAGTAACTTGGGAAATAAAATTAAAATAAAAAGTTTATGTTTGAGGTTCAGGTTCATGGTCTCCTTCACTGTCTTAACTTTTATCTGCCATCTACATGACTCAGTAGTCTTGTCTAGAGGCAATTAAAGGTGGAGAGTGAGAAGGAAATGTGGGGAGATGGGATGGAATAAGCAAAAGAGAAAATAAAAAAGAAGATGTAGCAAAAAAATGCATGACACCCATCAAAGCATAAATCTGCACCGAGCTTATGTAAATGTTGAGGAAATCCATCATGTTAACGCCGCTTTGCTCAGGTATGGAAGCTAAGGCATAATCAGTTAAGATGCAAACGATCTGACATGCTGTCTGAATTCCAGAATTATAAATTTGATTTGTTTTAGAACTAGTTTCATTTCATAAACATTAATTGAGTTCCTGCTGTTCCCTAAACTAAGCCAGCAGCTGTTTTTACGTTATTGTGTTTGTTTTGTTGTTGTTGCTTTGAGATAGGGTTTTGCTATGTAGCCCAAGCTGGACATGAACTTGAGATCCTCTTGGATCAGCCTTCTAAGAACTGGAATTACAGATGTAAATCATTGTGCCCAGCTTGGCCAGAGACTTGACGTGCTGTAAGCTTTGGAAGAATTCCAGTATTGTTGAGGAGATGCTGAGTATGTAGGTATTTTCACTACAATCAAGAGGGCATTACTTTAAGATAACAAGTTATAAAAGAAATGATTCCTAATTTAAAAAATAAATTCTTGGGGCCTAGGCTGTTCCTCAGTGGCTGAGTGATTGCCTAGCACATGTGAGACTGCAGGTTTAATCCTCAGCACCATAAGAACAAACACCTTGTTTAGCTTCGATTTAAAAGTTGTACACAGCCAGCTATAGGAGAGGCTAGGATTCTGGAAAAAATATAACCTTATTGCCTTTGCATGACTGAGCAAATTATTAATAAGACTCATTATGAGTCCAGTGTGGGGGTGCACCCCTTTAATTCCAGCACTATGAGAGGAATACAAGTTCCAGCCCAAGCTAGGCAACTTATAAACTTAGGAAGACTCTATCTAAAAACAAAACTTTAATAGAGGGCCAAAGATACAGCTCAGTGTGACAGACTATAGCAACACACACACAACACTCACACACACGCACACACACAAATTGTGCATAAAATGCAGGCATTAAAATGTACACATCATACTTTGAAGCTCAACCATGGTCACATGCTAACTATCATTGCCTTCAGTATTCACTTATTGAGCTAATACTGTTTTAGCATGTTTACCTAAAACCACAAAAAACAATCAGGATTAAATATAAGATCATAGAAGGTTGTAACTTTACATACTGTAGTATGATGAAATATATGTTTAATCTTTCACAATATCCAAATGGTTAGCCTTTGCAGGAAAACATTGTTGCTTATATATTTCCCTTTTCATTTAAATACTTTGACACCATGTAGACTCTGTTGTTGTTATAGTCAGGATGTGATTAAAGTCTTCTAAGTTATAGTTTATAGTGTTTGAAGTTATGCCCACCCTAAGTCTTGCTTCATAGACTTAAGGTCACTTTAGGCTTTTTACAAATCTTATATGATGCTCAAAATTTGATGCCAGAGCCTTTATCAAAAAATATGTTCAATCATAAAAAACTTTGTAAGAAATTCTCACCCACATATTGTCATTTCTCACTAATGTGCTTCTTCTTAATATGTATGTCTCTGTCACTCCAGCCCTTATGGTCAAAGGACTTCTGGAGAAGTCATTCCCTTGTCCTTTGGACATGCCACTAAATCCACAAGAAATTCGATGCTGTGACCTCTTGCCCTGTTCTTGGGGTCCTTTGCCACCTCTTGTTATGATTTGAATTTTTGTCTCCCAGAATCCTAGCACTGGAAACACTCTCTAGTCTGGTAAGTTGATGGTATCGGAAGGCGCCCATAGGGGAGGTGATCAGTCATAAAGGTCTGCCATTCAGTCTGGGTCAATCCGTTTATGGAGTGGGGTTACGGAGGGAGTGGCTTTGTCAGGAAAGAGCTCTCTCAGGCACATTCCGTCTTGCACCGTGATGCTGCCCACCACGTGACCAAGTACTGAGAAAGTGGTGATGGTGACTAGAGGATGCCTCACCACGTGTGAGGCCATCGCAACCTCCAGCATCTCAGATAATTAAATCTGCATTCCGTAGGATTTACATGGCCTTAGAAAACACGGCAGTGGAGAATGAACAAAGGCTGCTCCTTTCTCAGCCTTTGGGTTCTTTGCTTCCCCTGCCGTGTCCAGGCATGGTCACATCTCCCCTGGTCCCAACTGGCCTTGGGACCCATGTCTTTGTCCTGTTCTTCTTTCTTCTAATCAAGTAGCCTTTGTGTAGCAATCTTTGTTTCCTAGCATTTCTCATTTAGCGTTCTTAGCTATGTTTTGTGGGAAATAGATTCAAATTATTAAGTTGACTTGATTCTCCCCGATTTTGTAAAGACTCACACTGTCCAGAAAACACTTTTCCAGTGTCCCTTGTCCCTTCAGTGTGACTCATCAATGGAATGCCCCTGTTTTTCCTTGCTTGAGTGTTAGAGTGTGGTGTAAGCCCATTGGGAATTTTCATAACTTCTTGTCAACTCCAAGGTTACAAAAGTGCTGAGCTCACTTCCTCATTTCAGTAATTGTGGAACTCATCCAAAAAAAAAAAAAAAAAAAGAAACACATCTGGGGGGGCTGTCAGAATGATTTCCAATCAGCGCCACAAACGATGCTGTTCACCCCTCAGAAAGACAGCATTCATCACTCCAGCCCCGGAGTCCCTGCCTTCAAGTCTGCGGGGCTTCCACACAGGTTTCCCCTTTCATCCCTCTGTCACCTTCGCAGGGTATCACCAGCAGTGTAGCTCCTCTTAGCACTTTTATGAGCCCACCAGGCCTTTTTCTGAAGGTCACACTAACATGTTAATAATGGTGTGGCAGGTTTCCCTGACAAAGTGTCTTTTAAAAAAAAGCAAACACACTCTTTTCGTGGGGAATGAGTAGGGATATCCATGAGCTCTTTCCAAGCAGGGGAACTTTGTGCATAGGAGCCAAATAGGTGGCGATTGAGTGTCAAGGGTTTAGTGCTTTCCATACCATCCATTGCTCTGAACTTGGCCCGGTATTTTCTGGAATTCACATAGTCCTCACGCATGTCACAATCTCTCTCCAACCCTGCTACTTCTGTAGACAGAGCTTGTCAAACCCCCCATACTGTACCACTACCCTGGAGCAAAGCATGTCTTCTCCCCTTCATAGAACCCTACACTCTCCCAAAGAAACAGTGCCTGCATGAATAAATACATTTGAGGGAACACAGCAGGATGGATCAGATGGTCATTAGTGGATTCTACAAAACCTGATGTGCCCTGAGCCAGAAACATTTGAGGATGTCAAGTGCAGCCGGAGGACAGCTTGGACTCCTGGACCTTGCAGGTGTTCGTGTGTGCCTGTTTCAGCTGGCTCAAGACCAACCCTGAAGTTAACAGGCTATTTGAGAGTTTTATTAAGATTGTGTAGAGATGCAAAACTGTTCTGAGCTCATTAGACTTATGAATTCTATCATGACAGGCAAGATTTAACAGGCCATTTGGGATTCCAACAAAATTATGTAAAGACACAGAAATGTTGTGCGCTCTTTGGATACATGGGTTCTATCATGAGAGCCAAGCTATATGGTCAGTGGTCCCAAAGGGGGGCCTATGGGAGCATAAGGAGCAGAAGAATAGAAACAAACACGACACGGAACACATTAAAACGTGGTTTTGTGAGTGCTTTGTATTGTCCACAACGTATTTGTCAGTAGCACAGTTATTAATTCATAAAGACATAGGACTGTTGAGGTACGTGCTTCTTTTTAAACTGGTAAGGAAGTGAAGCACACTAAACTGATCACCTCCTAAACAGACCCCTTCTCAGTCTGCTTCTCTCTCCCCTCCCACTCAGCATCAGGAAGCCCAGGGCTCTCACGTCAGCCCCTCGGTCTGGGAGAACTTCAAATATCCTCTTCTCTATGCCATCAGGACTCTGTAGTTTTACTTTCACTACTTGTACGCATATAATCTACTTGTACAAGCAGCCTGCCTGTGGGTGGCCTCTCTGATTGTTGACCAGTGGCTCTTACGGGTTGTAAAGACTCAAGGAGTCACTCAGGATGTCAGGGGCCCATGTCACTGTGTCACTGTGACCCCCTCCCCCCCACTTGTGACGTTGGTTGCACCACTGTGACTCCATAGCTCTTCAGCTCATGTAGTTTCCTGTTTTCATCTCTTTGTAATGAGTAGAACTCTGGGCAAACCACAGTTCACGCCTTCACTTTTTGGTCTTTTCCCGAACTCTTAGTCCATCTGAGCTGATGGCAACAGTGTCTGATTCATGTACCGGGTTTCCTGCGAGTAATCATTTTCCCAGGGTGAGCGATGATTTATACCGGCACCGGGCTAAAGAATGTTGACTTGCACTTTTCTGGGTGGCCTTTCTGCTGACAGAGGGTTAGCTAACAATACTTTCTCTCCATTTCAAGGCTACCTAAAAATGGGTGAAAGTATTTTAATTGTTTAAAACACATGCCCCTTGAGTGTACATTGTCTTGCAGGGAATTAGAATATGGTAACTCCAACACGTATTTTGTTGGAAAAAAAAAAACCCAGTTTTGAAGTTTCCTTCCTTAATTTGCCATGTGACGTCTATGTGTGTCTTGAGAAATCAAGAACTCCAGAGGCCTCTGTGACAGCTCCACTTTATAGATGACTCAGTAGAGACTCAGAGATGCTACAAGAGTTATCCCTGTCTGCAGAACAGGTTAGCAACGTATGGGTTGGGGCTAAGATTGCCTTGTCTAATGTTAGGCTCGCTTGTACCATATCTAAGGGAAAATCTAGGCTGAGGAGGCTTGGGACTCGTCTAGGGAATCCCATGAATGTGACAGGAGTCAAGGGAAGGCACGCTAACCTGAATGGTACCAGGTAGGGCTGACTCTTGGCCCTGGAAGTAGACTATGTTGGCTGATTGATTCAATTTCTGCGACTGTATCTTCTTAACTTTCTACATGAGAATGGAGCTGGTGAGGGTCACGTCGTCAGCTGCCGACACAGGAGGAGTTAAAACGTGCACAGTTCTGGCACACAGTAGGTGCTTAGGAAGCAGAAACGCTAATTCTTGCTAAAGACTTAGCTGCATTTCTTTTCCTCTCTAAGGGTCCCTTTGAAAGCAGCCCCTGTTTTCCTCCGCACTGCTTCAAAGCTCTGCTGTCTCAGACTCACAGAGGTACAGTTGGCTTCTTAGGCCACTGGCGGTCTGCGTCTGAACTGTCTCATTTCCCTGAAAGCTCTTCACAGGCGGAGAGGTTGCTTCCGAAGATGATATGAAACCTTACAGGCTAGGGAAGTCCCCTCCTACGGAAGCACTGCTTTTCCCTCTGGAGTTTCTTTCTGTTTCGGGGTGTGTGCAGCAAACCTCTCGGCTAGGGGCTGTGGCTGCCTGACTGGGGCGTAGGGAGGTGTTGTGGGGTGAAGGTTCTGGTTTTACCAAGGCAGTGGCTTCTGCCTGCGTCCATCCACGTCCCTCATCTACCCTCAAGCTACTGGTTGTTTTCCCTTTGGTCTGTCCCTGTCACCTTTCTTCTCACCCGTGGAAATTTAGTGGCTTCTATGCTCCTTGGAGAAGTGTAGGGCTTTGCATTTTCTGTCTTTGCTTCCTGCATGTTTCACAGGGATATGAATATTTCTCCCAGAGCTCCATGGCGTGAAGTTGCATCTCCATCCCCTCTCGAGATGGGGGATTGCCCCTTTGGTGCCCAGGATTCTTCTTTTTAAACCGAGTTACAAAAATATAAGCTTTATTGTTAGGTCTTGCAATGTAAAAACTTCTTCCAGTCATTGTGGTAGTATTTTTTTGTAACTCAAATGCCATGTATATACAATATCATGATAAAACACAGTCTACTTCACTAAATAGGCTATTCCTTCAATCAAAATGTGTGTTTGTGTGTGTTTGCATGTGTGTTTCATGCTCTACTGTTTAGATATTTTGTCACCGGGGAATTTCCCACTTGAAGATATGTTGCAACATAAATGACCTATCAGCAGGATAGTTTTTAAAAAACACAAATTTCTTCTAAATGCCTTGAAAATACTTTAAAAGCAATTTTTAAAAGAGGAAATACATCCCCAAACCCTTCCTTTTATTGCAATGATTAATTTTTGTCTGTCCCTCGCTCCTCTTCCTTTTCTTTCTTTCTTCCTTTTTCCTTTTTTTAGAGAAAAATCTGAACTGACGCGGAAGAGCTGTTGTGTAGCCAGGCTGGCCTTGGACTCGAGTGAGCCTCCCGGCGAAGCTTGTCAGGGCTGGGGTCATAAGCAGGGGCCACTACTTTCAGCTTGATTTTATTTTTCTATGTTAACTTTCATTTTTTACTCATGTGCTTTATGAGGCAGGGTTTAGAAGTTGTGCTTTAAATAAATGAAACCACATATTACCTCAGGTGTGTTGCTGTGGGCCTAGGGACTTTTCAGATTTTGAGTGTCATCTTCTCTACACTAAACTATAATGAATCAAGTAGCCATGGAAGCAACACCCTTTTCCTTGGTGGTAGGTAGACCTCTATGAAGCTCTTGCCTGCAGCTCCACTTGGGGAGCTTTTCTTTATTTAAAGATGGTGGAGAAAGGTGCTAACATGCCTTCCTTCATTTATTCTGCCAGTATTTACTGAGTGCCTACTTGGCATGGAGTGTTACTGTGATATTTTACAGTGTGATGCTATGGGACGTCGGTGTTCAATGACTTTAGCATGTTAAAGATGGGGAAATATCAGGGAAGAAATTTTTACACTGATTTTATGACTCTGTAAGAGTTCAGAGCCTGTCAGAAGGGGAAAATAATCTCTGCCACTGTTTTCACCAATATAAGAAGTGGATATGGAGGGAATAAATGAAATGAAAGGCATGTAGTCCTGGGTAAGCTTGGTTTGGGACAGCTGAAGCCATGGTCCCCAGGGCAGTTGCATGAAATTGAATCAATAACCAATAGTATCTGGAACAATAATCTGGTGGTTTTGTTTTTTGTTGACGTGGGGAATATTTATATTGAATTAACTAGATTGATTCTCACTGAAAAAGAGAAAAACAATACTCACATTTCTATATGAAAACTGAATTTTTTTTTGTTTATGTAACCAAAAAGTCCCAGGCTAAATTGGGCTTCAACTTTGGCTGAAATTTAAGTCTCATAACAAAAGTTAAGATTTTATCTTTGACTAGATTTCTACTTAGCTTTCTTCCTTGTTGGCTTCTATTTATAGACAAACTTCCTCATGTAGTGTCTCAGATGACCATCTGAGTTTGTGACTCAAATTCTGCAAGATTTGAAGCTCTGATGAAAAGCGTAGGCCTTTTAAACTTTGGTTGGCCCAGTTGGGTCATGGTTCGCCAGCTGGTGAGATTGCCAATCCAAATCTTATGGTGACCATAACAAAGTGCTACTTCCCCATGGGAAAGGACATGTTCTGTTTACAGGAGAGAAAAGCAGGCAAGTGCAAGTGAAGAGAACTTCTGCCGACCCCCCTGAGAGCTTGCTGAAAGGGAAACGCTACGTCTCTAAAGGAAAGTGCTCTGAAACACATTGGGATGCAGCCCAATTTTAGGCACTAGTTTAGACTTTGATAGAACTTCCGCAGTTATAGATCTACACCTTAGAATTACAGAGAGCCCAGCTCAAAAGTCTGTAGTATAAAATAAATGCAAGAAAGAAGTGGAATTTTGGGGCATGGTGTCTTTCACACCAAGTGGACAACCTTGTATCTAAGTCTTCAATACATTTACTAAACAAACTAAGGAACCAATATACACACATATATATCTATTTATCAGTGTTCTGCTATACTGATATGATGTATTTTTTGGTGGTACTGGGCATTGAACCCAGGGGTATTCCATCATTGCAGCATATCTCCAGCCATTGTTTTGAGATAGGATCTCACTACATTGTCCAGAAAGGATTTCAAACTTGTTATCTTCCTGCCTCAGCCTTGATAGTTTTTCCTTTCCTTTCCTTTCCTTTCCTTTCCTTTCCTTTCCTTTCCTTTCCTTTCCTTTCCTTTCCTTTCTCTTTCTTTCTTTCTTTCTTTCTTTCTTTCTTTCTTTCTTTCTTTCACTTTCTTTCTTTAATATCATCTTATTTTATTCCATTACATTGTTTTGGGGATATGGAAACTGAAGCTAAGCTAAAAAGAAAGTGTGCTGAACACCCAGAATTTAAAAAGCATGGAAAGGAGGTGACAGCAGATAGGAAATTTGAGCAATAGTCTACACAAGCAATGGGCTGGTCTGGTATCCGAAGCATTGTGGGATTCACTGCTGTGGTTCTGGTGGTCCAAGTTTATGGCCACAGCCATGGAAGTCCTTACTGCTAAAGCCCCTTTATGTCACACTAGGGTTGCTCATCCTTGTATGGTACTTCTTGTTAATGCTGAAAAGCACTGATTACTTTCTTTCTACAGGAGCATCTTAAAATACTCTCAAGTTGTAGTTTCTACCTCCAAGCTTGCATCAAATTAAAACTTTGGTTGTTGTTGAGTTGACCATTATTAGATTCAGTCTTCTGATGTTTAGGAACCCCCACAGGTAATTGCACCACTGGAAGATCTCAGAGTTGTCAATTTATATTCCTGGATGCATGAAGGAAGCTAGAGGTAAGTTGCCAAAGAGTCAGCAAACTGGGAAGCTCCAAGACAAGTAGGTCACTGCTTGGGTAACATTTTAGGTTCTGGCTCAGAAGAAAGAGGTTGAAACAGTTATGATGAAGTGGCCAGAATTTGGCAGATTTGGGGGATCACATATTTAGGGGTCTTTTCACTGTCTTCTCTTGCTTCAGAACCCAGGGAATTGATGAATTTGTAAACACTAGGAGAACAGCTATGAGAGGAGTTATGCTACTCAGACCTCAAACTGAGAAGAATGACTCTAACTTCCAGCAAACTGTCTAGTACAGAGGGACTAAAAGACTTTAACAAGCAACTTTTAGCAAGAAAACATATGGCTGATGTTCTGATTAGTGGCTGGAGATCTGAATCCATACACATGTACCAGCCGCTGATAATACATGGGTTTCAATCAAAGCTCATCAACTAGAAGCATTTGGTCATATTTCTTAAGGACTTTTGATTATGTGCCAATATGAGAAAGTATTTTACTCCTTTTTCCTATTAAATTTGATGAGAATGAATCAGGCTACTTTGTTTTTTTTTTTTTTTACTTTATCTTTCTTTTCTTTTTTCTTAATCTTTTCTGAATGAAAAACATTGCCTTTTTCCTCTACGTGTATGTGTGCATATATCATTTTTTTCCCTTATTTGTGGTCCTGGGGATCAAATTTAGGGCTTGAGGCATTCTGGGCAAGTGCTGTATCACTGAGCTACAGCCCTAGCCCAAGTGTGTGTGTAGCTTTATTAACCACTATTGTTTAAGCTTTTAATAAAGCAGATAGTATGACCTATTTGAAATAAGCACTTGGGCTGGGAATCTACCTAATGTTGAGCATGTCCCCAGCATGATCAAGGCCTTCAGTTCAGTCCTCAGTACAAAAACATAAATGAAGCCGGTCATAGTGGCCCATGACTGTGATCCCAGCTCTCGGGAGGCTGAGGCAGGAGAAGTGCTATGAGTTTGAGGCCAGCCTGGGCTACAGAGTGAGTTCAAGACCCGCCCAAACTACATAGTGAGACTCTGTCTTAAAAATAAATAAATAAAATGCATAAATAAAAAATAAGGAAAGGAAAAGAAATATCTTCCCTTTATTTGGCAGTGACGTATGTTTATGGCACAGGGCTAGACGTGGAAGATTATCTGAGAATTACTGGTTGGCCCGAGGTAGTCACCGAGGTCCTGATAACAGGGAGTCAGGAGACTGGAGTGAGTAATAGGAAATCAGACGATGGGTAAAGGTTTGAGTGATACATGGTGAAGATGAGTCCAGGAGCCAAGGAACGCAGGAAGCCGCTAGGAGGTGATAGAGGACTCTGGAGGCTGTGGTGGGAGGACCACTTAGAAACCAGAGTGGGCACTGAAATGAGACCAAAGAGAGAGAGAGGAGAGAGAGAGAGAGAGAGAGAGAGAGAGAGAGAGAGAGAGAGACATGTAAATCTAGCATTGTGCTGACTGAGACAGGAGGATCACCATGGAACTACATACCAAGATTCTGTTCCAGGAAGGAAGGAAGAAAGAAAGAAAAAAAGAAGAGAAAGTTTCTCCTTCGGTGACCTCCAGAATTAAAATAGCCCTCTTGACACTTGATTTATATAAACTTTTGCTCTCCAGAACTTTACAGCGATAAATGCAAGTTCTAGGAAGCCACCGTCTTTAAGGCAGTAGCCATGTTATTATGGTTTAGAACTAAAAGGACCCCCAAAGCCTCAGGTGTTTGGAAGGTGACAGGATGACAGGGCACTGTTGCTAATCTCCTGTTAGGATTTGGGGTCTGGTTAGAAAGGAGGGCCACTGGGGGTGTGACCTAGAAGCACATATCTCTCTTCTTGGTTCCTTCCTGTACTCTGCTTCCTGGCCACCATGATGTGAGCAGTTGCCTTGGGTCAGACTCTTCTACCACGCCTTCTTGTCTTGGAACTGAACATGTATGAACTGAACACATAAAAGAAAATAAACTTTTCCTCCTTTAACTTGGAGGTGTTGGAGTACTTTTGACTTGAGGTGAGAAAATTCCAATAAATATTCAAACCACTATACTAACACATTTATTTTGTTTAGTATATAATGAAAGCACAGTTAATCTAATCAATTGCTTTTCCAGATGTTGGAATATTTTCTTATTTATTCTTTTAAAAATACATATGATTCTAACTTTGGTAGTGAGTTACAGGAGAGAATGGATAGTACTTGAGGACATGATCAGGAAACCCAAGGGTGCTTGCTGGTGGTTTGTGTAACGGTTAGAAAGTCTGGGGTGTGTTCCCATAACAAAGAGCTCCAAATCTTAAAGTCACAGAGCACCTTTCTTGTTCATGCCAGGTCTGCAGAATAACTGGGTGATTGTCGAGGGCAGCACTTTTTATGTGATGCTTTGATGTTGTATCCCCGTATCATGTGCTTCTGTGGTAGTCCGGGCAGGACAGGAGAAGGCAGTGAGAGTCTCACACCAGCAATTATGCATTCCTTTCAGGAAGTGACAACTATACCTTCTGGACTGGAAGAAGTCATGTGGCTAAATCTAATTTCAAAAAAAAAAAAAAAAAGCATAATGTTCCTTTTTCCAGGAGGAGGACAGTAGGAATACTGGTAAGTGGCACCTTTGCCTTTTCAGTGACCCCAAATGTGCAGGATAGAGGACTATTTTAAATAACTTTGGAATCTGCACATATGCCTCATCGTCACCTTTCAACACCTCAACCCGAGGTGGCCTTGTTCTCTGTTAAAAGTCCTGCATTCTCTCAGTACTGTGGTAGACCCAGACTTCAGGAGAATGGTTCACACTGAGACAAGTCTGATGATTAATGAGGTAAATTGATATTTAATGCTGCGTTCTTTGATTTTAAAGGGCTCACAAAGCCATATACGGAGAGTGAGACAAAAAGAATGAAGGAAGTTAATGGCAAGGAAAGCGAGATGCCCCATGTTGCTGAATTAAGAGTGCAGCAACTTTCGTAAAGAACTGGAAAATCATATCTAATTACTTCATTGTGCTTACCTTTCCGCAGCCAGAAAGCCTTGGGCATTTAGTGGCTTTCTGTAGGCAATCCATGGTGATTTAATATCAATTAATGTCTACTTCCAAGCGAGGTGTTGACAGCAAGTTTCTAAACTCACAGGCTTGACATGCTACAGTGCGACTGGGCGGGCATGAAGCAGCTTTGCAGGCTGCTGCTCCTAGCAGCTCAGAGAGATGTGGAGCGAACGCGAGCCCTTGTCCGAGGGAGCCATCTGAGCCTTGCTACTTCCATGGCTAGTTTTCTGGAAAAGAAACCAGACACAGACAATCCAATTTGCCACTCCACATGCTGTACCCTGAGATTCCCTAACTGTGCAGAGGAATTTCCCTGCAGCTCTCAGCGGGGTGGGGATGATGCAGCTGACCTCAGCAGGAGTGGGGGGTAGTATCGGACTGACTCAGAGTGGGCAGTGTCCAGCTCACTGCTCAGCAGGACTCCCTAGAGGGAGGTGGCTTGAGAGTTCACTAGGCCTAGAAAGTTCCTGTGACATTCATTGCCAGATTTTTAAAAACAGTGATCACAATCTCTCTCTCTCTCTCTCTCTCTCTCTCTCTCTCTCTCTCTCTCTCCAACTCTGGGGATTAAACCCAGGCCCCTCATAGTGAGCTACACCCTCAGCCCCTTTTTTATTTTGAGACGGAGTCTCAGAAGTGACTAAATTGTCCAGGCTGGATTTGAACGTGCCATCTTCCTGCCTCGACCTTCCAGAGTGCAGGGATTACAGGTGTGCACCACCGTGCACCATCACACCCAGCTCACAGTTCTTTACGTGGATGTATAACAAACTGCCTATGTAAGAATCTGGAGTTTCAAAGGTACTTAACTAAATAACATGTATTTGTTTTAGAGGAGGCAAAATGTATGAAACAGTGTATATTAATGAGGTGTTACTAAGCTGGCATGGGAGTGCACACCTGTAATTTTAGCCCTCAGGAGGTTGAGGCAGGAAAATCTCTGGGAGTTGAGGACAGCTTGAACTACCCAGTGAGCTCAAGGTCAACCTGACCCCGTTTCCAGAACCGAAACTGGCGGGGGCGGGGCTTCTTTTACACGATGCTGTTTGCCCACGAAGGCCATTCTAAGTTCTTTTCATGCACTGTTTTATTCACACTTCATTACACTTCATAGAAGGAAGACGAGAGACCTGTCTGACTGCCTGGAAGAGCGCAGGCCAGGGTGGGCGGGGGAAGCCGAGGGTCTACAGAGCGCTAGCGTGTCTGCTGGTCACATCCTCTGCTGCTGACACTGCACAGCCTAAGGGCTTGGTATGACTTCCTGTTTTGGAGATCAGGAAAGTAAAATCCAGAGAACTGGGGTTGGCCCAGTGTACACAGCTCCCCTGTCCCCCTCTCTACTGCCCATGCACCCTAAGGCCGTCTTAGTAGGTTCCTGTAGATAATAACTGGCAGAAGGGCTGTGCTCCAGGCCAGGGGACAGATGCTTAGAAATCTGAGACCTTAGAGACACCTCTGCTTGGGCAGCTCACAGGACTAAAACACTTGGGTTTAAATTCTTGCCTTCTGATTGGAGTATCCTGTGCATTTGCTCACATTACATTTACATCTGTGTGTTGATGGAATCAGAACTTCCATGCCCTGGAGGCAAGTAGCAGAGTTCCACCTTAGGGGGACAACCCGTGTTTAGGGTTAGGCTTGCAAAGTCTGAGACGCCTCAGTTAACTTCTTTTTTGTAGGGTCCGTTGGCCAGATTTGGGCTACCTTGCACTCAGAAATGTGTTGAAGAAATTGTTTGGTTTATTCCTTTCTTTTGCATTTCTTCTCCTAAGGAAGCTGGTGTTCCCAGAACACAGTGAGCATTTGAAATCCGTGTTTGTGACAAGAGCACTCTGCCTAAAGGGGCCTTTGGATGCCCTTTGGTGGAGGAAGGTACTGTTGAAGCGAGATGGTTAGTTTCTCAGAAACACATCTGCCTGTCCCACAGCTTTTGCCACCTGAGACATTCAGTTTCAATCAGCTTCTTGAAAACATTCTTCTCAGTTCACTTGGCGTGCTGGTGACTTTCTGTACACCTCGGTCAGTAACCCTGAGATGCACAGATTATCGGCCAGTCAGCCAATATATTTCTCTCTTATCTTGCATGGTTCTTACTTGGAGAGAAGTCAAATCCAGAGTCTTTATGAACTTAATGGAAGTTCCAGATGGTCTGGGCAGGCAAATAAGAAACAAATTCCCTTGCAAGTGAAGCCTGCCAAGAGCGAGGTCCTAATAGCCGTCGTTATTTGTGTGTTTAATGTGTGTAGAAAAACTCTCTGCAACTTTCCAGCATGTGCCAGAATTGCAGAATGTGCATTGTTACTGACTTCACTCAAGACCAGTCATAAGTCAAAGAAAAGAGGAGTTTCAGGGAAATTAAAGGAGAGATGTCTAGAGTCCCGCGCTGCATGGATGACATGTTGGTAGGGGAATCTGGTCCCACTGGACAGGATAGCATTTATCTCAAACTCTGTTCCACCCCATTTCCTCAGCAAGTCACCTTTCTGGTGATTGTTAAACCACTCAACAAGGCTGGGAAAGAGGAAAAATTCTGGCCTTAAATACCAACAAGGTAAGAAACGGTTTTCTCTTTATCTTGCTCACACTGGGAAAGCGATTTCAAGACTCTCATCTGGAAATATTTTGAGTGCATCCTGAGTGAGGCAGGTACTGGGCAAGGTGCTAGGGAATCAGATTTGAGCGTGAAGGTAGAATCTCTATCCACAGGGTCTGTTAATGGGAGATTCAGAACACAAAATAGTCAAGGTGACACAGCGTGATGAATGCCACCAAAGGGAGGCAGTGTATACTCAGGTACTCCGTGTACCTGTGCTGCACTGCTGTCCTGGGAAAAACTTCAAGGAAGAGGTGGAGACTTAAGTGAGGACAAGCAGAGGGACAGCAAGCTGTGGGTGGCCCAGAGGGGCCGCATCATAGACTGAGGCAGGAGCATAGGTCAGGACTCAAAGGTGGAGGAGACTCTTGGCACATTGATGTAGGAAGATGTTCAGATGACTAGCAAGAAGGTCACTTCTGGGTGGCGATGAGAGTGTCACCCAGTTGCTAGAATGATCACTCCAGCTTCAGCCCTTAGTAGTGTGGAGGGATTATAGCCATGCATTGGTAAAGCCACCAACCAGAACGGACGCTGGGGTCTGCACTCCTCTAGTAGCCACAGACATCAAAGGGCATCTGGAAGAGGCGACACTATTGGCCACCTAAGACCAAAGGTGAGCTGGGCTCAGGGCTCAGGTAACTGTCGTCACAGCAATCTCATCTCAGAGTTCAGTACAGAGAAGTACAAGTAGGCTTGGAGAAGGCAGGTGCTGGTTCTGGTGAGACATCATGGAAGATATCCAGCAGGCAACTGGTTGTCTGTGTCTATCACTCAGGGAAGAGAGCTAGTTTGAAGATGGAAAATTGGCAGCCCAGTGCACAGATGGTGATGGTTGGTGTAACCCAGAGTGATGGACTGCAGAGGGAGGGACGCTGGACATTGCCCTGGAACAGCCAATAACCGCGGGTGGACCAAGGCAGGAACCCACAAAAGAGTCTGGAAAAGAGATACTGGAAAAGCCTGGGGTCCTTATTCTGTGAAATGGTAGAACCTAAGAGAAACAATGTGGAGTTAAACATAGGACATTTGTAAAAACACAGTATATTTTACTATAAAAAATCAAGCTGTGCCAAGGGAGTTTGAAATTGGGAAAGGCATAGACCTTTTTCATGGAAATGAAGACTTTCAGCATGGGTAGGAGGTGGGTGTTTCTGGGTGTGTGTGCGTGCGTACACGAGGGCTCATGTGTTTATGGGTGTGTGAGGGATTGGGATACAGGGGAAGAAACAGAGCTTGGGACGGATATCATTTCTATCCCTTTCATTTAGACGTACATGCCGTATATGGAGTTTCCAGTTGTTTAACATATTTGTATTTAGGACCTAAGTATAGAGCATTTCTCTCAAGCCAGCAAAGGATATTTAAGAAGTATATATAGTATCTGTCCCTTTCAAGGTTGTAATCTAGTTAGGGAAAGAAAAAACAATCTTTTTCTAGTGGTAAAGATAGCATATGCTGAGCATTTCTATAGAAAATTAGTTTGACAAGAATTTAGGGGAAAGAGATTGATTTTCACCAAGAGTATCTAGTCTAAACACAGGACGCAGGGCATCTGGCTCTGTACACCAACTCAATTTCTGCATGTTTAGAAGTGTTCGAAAACTATATTCAAGAAAGATAGAATCTCAGTCTTGTTCTCCAACATGCCTTTCACTGAACTCACCAGGGTCATTCTGTGTCCTTTCAGAAGTGCTTCTTGCTTCTCAAAGAAACATTCATCCTGAGAAGGAACAATTAGTCTTTGTGTCTCATTAGTAACAGAATCAACAGCTCAGAAAGGAAAAGCCAGCAGTGACTTTTCAATCGCCCCTTTAGCCCCCCAGGTTGTTCTGAGAAATCCCCAAATTTCTTGTAGGAAGAACATGCATTATATTTAGCAACAAGTTCCTCCTTGTCTTGCAGTACCCTTGGAACAGACTTTGAAACCTCACAGAAAATACAGAGAACTTGTGGGTTTTGTTACTTGGCAACTGAGAGTCGAGCTGTTAAAATAAGAAATCTGCATTATTTTTAAAATGTAATGCATGTTATTGTCCTAAGAGGGAAAAAATAAAGATACTATCATTTTAGTGCCCATTACTTCAAAATTTCACACTTACTAGGTTGGCTTCCCAGCTGTTACACTGCTGTCACTCAAAGTCGGCAGATCTAGCTAGAATTCCCAGGAATGCCACAAGAAAGCCAAGCAAATATTTAGAGAAAGGGAAGGATTTTATCGGGGAGTTAGGAAAGCTTCCTTTCTTGGAGTGGTGCTGAGAGAGACTTTTGGAGACGCAGAGACAGACAGTGTTATCACCCCAAGATTACTGGGGAGACTGCATCTGCTCTGTCTCTGGGAGATGTGCCTTTCTTGGGGAGGTCCCACCCCACCTCCTCTACTGCTGCCCCCACACCTTTGAGTTTGCTGCTGACTCCTCATCTAATTCAGGAATAACTATCAGTGTGACGCCCATATTTCCCACACCATATTTTGGGACTAGTGCCCTGAAAAGAGTGAAAGAATTGTAAAGAAAGAGAATAGAATGTTTTACGTGACTCTTTGGAAGAGATGGAATTGCCAGTGTCTTTCTTTATACCTTAGACTTGGTTAAATGACTCAGGAGTCCCTTGGAACCCCAAGGAATAGTAGGTATGTTGGACTTCTGGAATCCAGGGAATTTCTTATTCTATCACTTCTCCCACTCCAGTGTTATTACAAAAAGTTTGAGATCCTGCAGTTCCATTGCATGGCAGTGAGTCAGAAGGGCTGGAACTGCTGGGGCAAACTGTTCAAACCAATCTAGGCTACCAGCTCATAGCAACTCTTACTATGGTAAGGCTCACTCTTTAGGAGTTTAGAAGATGGAGCAGCTACAACAATGTAACTGCAACTTTGGTACAATATACTGGACAAACAAGTATCGTACTATGCATTTATTGAGGTCATAATATAAAGCACTTCCGTCTACTACATTATCTTATTATGATCTCATAGCAAACACAAGAGAATATACAACTACAGTATTGACACGTGTTAGAGTGTAGGCTTTGCTGTTCTACTCACTGGCATATCTTCAAGTATCTGACAGGGTTTGGGTTCATGATAGTTGGGAAATAAATATATGTTGAATGAATGTCTTATCTAAGTACACTAGGGACCCATAGTATAAAATTGTAGTATAAAACTTTTTCTGGTACTTCATGAAGTTAAATTTTCACTCCACTTAATGCAAATTTTTTTTTTATGGCAGAGGTCTTGGATTACAGCCATTTTTAAATCATAAATTTTGTAATGCTGGCTATGAAGTTTTCGTATGTTTTATCTCCTCAGCAAAATGCTATCTACAGATCCTTTTCATGCCAAAAGTTGCAAATCTTTGAAGGCAGATTTTTTTCTTGAGCCTTTCTACATGTGACATTCCATGATTCGTATAAAGAACGTGTTGTTATATTCACTTTCCTTATTACTGAGTCACAATGCCTGACACCCACAACTTTAAAAAGAGTTTCAGTGACTAATTCTATGGTCAGCCAGCTCCAAGGCAGAAACAGCACTGTGAGAGAGCCGGTGTGGAAGAAATCTGCTGGCATCATGGCAGTCGGAAAGCACGGACTAAAAGGGGGACCCAGGTTGGGAGAGGAACTGTTCTAGGTCACTCCCCAAATGCCCACCTTCAACCCAACACTGCCTCCTGTTTGAAGCATGTTTAGTAAAACACCCCAACCACCCAATCACTGTTCAGACTCTGAAGGTTTTGGAAGACAGCCCAGATTAAACCTTAATACTTAACCTACCACTGGCCTACTGGATATCTTTAGAGAAGACTTTCAGAAATTTTGATAAGGTTATAGAACTGGTCTTTGGTGGTTGTCTAGGAAATATCACCTTTGGGAAAAATGCTAATTGTTGGCCTCTGAAAAGTCATAGCTAATTATCTGCTCAGACAATTTGTTAATGTTTATTAGTCACTAAGTAGTCACTGAACTAGTGTTATTCTAGTGACAATTTGACTGTAGGCAAGATGAACAAACACCTTTAACTAGCAATTACAAATTGTGGAAAATAACATGAAAGACCAGGGTTTCGATTACCAGAACAGACAATAGATGGGTTGAAGGAGAGGACAGACCACAGGATTTTAGTCAGAAAGGTCGGGGGGAGCGGGGGGGAAAGTCTCTTATTATGAAGGTCTCTGAAGATGCGAAGGAGCTTGTCATGCAGAGAGCCAGGCATAAATATTTCAGGCAGAGGACACAGCATGGTCAAGTGAAATCACAATGTCAGGGCTTCTTATTTACAGAAGAAATGGTACAACACTCAGGATTCGCTTTAGATTAACACAGAGAGGCCTGGGGGAGGGGGTGCGTGTACAGCAGGATAAACAAGATTGGCTGCCCAATGACTGTTTAAGATGTGTTGAGTACTTAAAGATTCATTGTGCTGAACTCTCTGCTTGTGTATGTTTGTAATTTTCCATAAGAAAACTTTTTATTTTAAGCCCTCTGGCCCTTAGTTTGTGGACATGGTCATTGTTTAATTTAGTTAGCAGTTTCAAAAATATGACTCTCTTTCATCATCTCAAGAGTATTGGAACAGATGCTCTGCGAAGAAGGGTCTCTGGAGCCTCAGGAAGAGAGAGCTCACGGTGCACATGACAGTGTGGCGTAGTCTCTGCTCTGGTTATGAAGGACTTGCAGGCATTTTTACAAAATGAGAGAAAAAAATACTTAGAGAAGTTTGCACAGACTGGGTTTTTTTCTCTGGAATACCATTGTGATATCAATGGGTATATTCTCAGGGGATTTCCACCCAGTCACACTGCATCTCAGCCCACACCTGGCACTCACACTCCCTCCCCTCCCCTACTCAGGTCCATTTCCACTTCCTCAAAGTCCATCCCTATGAACGACCATCTCTCCTTTAGTTTATTCTTTAAATTATTTATATTTGGGCTTCTCACATGAGAGAAACCATGTGATAGTTATCTTTCTGTGTCTGATTTATTTCATTTAGCATCATGGTCTCAAGATCCATTTGCTTGTCTACAAAAATTCAAATTTGTCCCTCCTCATGGCTAAGTGGTGCTTCCTTGTGTATATATCCCCAATTTTCTTCATCCACTCATCCGTTAGTGGGTCTATATGCCGCTTCCATGCTTTAGCTATAGTGAATTGTGGTGCTATAAACATAGACATACATGTATCATTCTATCTATCTTAGGAAGATATCCAGAAAAATAATAGCTCCATTAAATAGAATTTCTGTTTTAAAAATTTTTTGAGGAATCTCCATAGTAATTTCTATAGTAGTACTAGTTTCCAACACCACTGATAATATAAATATGTTCTTTTCCCCCGCAACCTTTTTAGCATTTTTTCTTTGCGTTATTAATAATAGATAATCTTTTTTTATTTTAAAGAGGATAAAACAGAATAAAACCAATCAAAATGAACTAGTGTAAGAGATACAGGACTTCAAAACATTACAAAATCAACAATAGTTACCATAATGACTTTTTGATGTCTTCAAAATAGCAGCAGATAACTTTGGACATAGTAAAAATCAAATAGAACAGAATAGAATAGAAACCATAAAAACAAAACAATGGATGCAATAAAGGACTTCAAAACAAGCCTATAGTAAATCCAAAATTGCTACCAAAATATATCTTGCTATCTTTGAAATAACTGCTCCTGCCATCAGGATTAAACAAAACAAAAGAGAATAAAACGCAACCCAACAAACAATGGAAATGGTATACTTCTAAAACAAGACCATAGAGAATCAACACTGGCTGCAACCCTCAGAAGGGGATCCCCCCTAGATGCCACACTGTGTACCCCTATTCTCTGAACCTATGATCAGACTGCTGGCCCTAGACCTGCAATGTTAGTGAAACACCAGAGCACCACAGGCATCCAATTGCATTTTGCTTCTGTATCTATCATCACGGCCTGTGTTTCTCCACTTATAGCAGGTGGCGAAGTGGCGGGTGGGGGAGATAGAGTAGTACTTCTTGTTTGCCACACCATGCTCCAGAAGGGTTCTGGCTGTTCCAGTCTGACGTTGGCCTGCACATGGCACTGATTTCCAGGTTGGGCTTGCTTCCCGGTGTGCCCCGCTCTCTACCCCTAGTGCAAGAATGGCACTGACTCACGGAGGGAGGCTGGGGTCCAGCGGTTCCAGTCCAGTGGCAGTAATAGGCTATTCTTACAGAAGATAGAATCTCAGTATTGTTTTGATTTGCATTACTCTAATGGCCAAAGATGCTGAGCATTTCTTTCATGCACATATTGGCCATGTGTACTCCTCCTTTTGAGAAGTGTCTATTCATCTCAATTGCCTACTTTTTGAATTGGGTCTTTTCTTTTGGAGGGTCTCATTTTTAGTGTTCTTTATATATTCTAGATATTAGTCCTCTGTCTGAGTAGCTGACAATTATTTTCTATATTCCCTAGGATGTCTCCTCACTCTGTTGCTTATTTCCTTTGGTTTGCAGAAGACTTTTCATTCTCCTGTTTCTTGTACAATTGTGGTTTTGCTCAGAAAGTCCTTGACTATGCCTACATCTTCAAGAGTTCTGTATATTTTCTAACAGATGCAATGCTTCTGTTTTTACATTTAAGTATTTGATTCATTTTTATTTGATTTCAGTACAAGGTGTGAGATATAAGCCTAGTCATTCTGCTGTGGGAATAACCAGATTTTTCCAGCACCATTTGTTAAAAAGGCTACCTTTTCTCCAGTGTTATTATTGGTTCCTTTGTCAAAAATTAGAGGAAGGTGGTTGATATTGCTTCTATTGCATTGGTTAACCTATCTTGGGGCCAGTACCATGCTATTTTTACTATTGTATCTTTGGGGTACAATTTGAAATAATACCTTCTTTTTGCTTAGAATTATTCTGGCTATTTGGGTCCCTTCTGATTTCATATAAATTTTAGGACTTTAACCCAAAATTGATCAGAAGAGATTAAGAAGATTTCCACATACTGGTAAAGGGACCAATTCAAGAGCAAGAGATAACAATAACTATATATGCACCAAATTTTGGCACACTTAATTTTATAAAACAAAAATTCTGGAATAAGAACAAATGACATCAAAATAATCATAGTGTGAGACTTCAACGTCCCATTCTCACAAGTCAACAGATAAATCAGATAAAAACAGCACCAAAGTAATATCAGAGTTGAACCACATCATCAAACAAGTGAACTTAACCATTATCTAAAGAGTATTTCACCTTACAATAGTAGAATATGCATGTCTTTATTACTTTTCTCATTGTGAGACAAAATACCCAACACCCAACGTTAAGAGAGAAAATGTTTATTTCGCTCAGTTTGCAGAGGTTTCACTCCACAGTTGGCTGGTTTCAAGGCAGGGTGGCACATGGCAGAGTGGCATCACAGAGGAGAGACAGTTCATGGCTCCAAGGAGGTAGCAAAGCAATTTAGCAACAAGTCACCTTCTGCTCCTTAGATTTTACCCAGGCTATCTGTCCTTAGGGTGGGGAGGACTCACCCCTTAATCTTAGCACCTTTACTCCTACCCTTCCACCATGAATCAATCCCAGCACCACGCATTCTAACAAGAAGCCCCACCCAGGACCTCATGAGCCTTTGGGGGTACATCCAAACACAAACCATAACAACACATTTTTCTCATTAGCACATAAACCCTTCTCCATAATGGACCACCATGTCTTAGGCTATAAAGTGTGTTTAATTATAAAAGAAAGTAATGCCTGGTATCCTATCAGATCATAACAGAAGAAACCTAGAAGCCAACAGCAAACAAACAAACTACACAAGTACATTGAGACTAAATAATGCACTCTAATAATTAATGAGGGGTTGGAGATTTAGCTCAGCAGCACAAGCACCTGCCAGGCATGTGCAAGGTCATGAGTTGGATCCAGGGTATGAAAAAAAAAAATCAGAAAAAATTAAAAGTTCCCAGAATTAAATGACAGTGGAAGCTCAAAATAACAAAGCCTATAGGATACAACAAAAGTAATTCTAAGGAAGATGAGAAGGAGAAGCATGGCTGGAGACTGGGCAAACTCGAAGACGGTTGGAAACAATATGCCATCAGAAAGCTTGTTTTTGAATCTTCTATACACCATTTTTGGTGTGAGTTACCATGACCTGACCATGAAAGGCAGAGTCTAAAATAAAGCACTAATTAATTCTTATTCTCCACTTTGCAAATGAGGAGAAGAAACCCCACATACATACAAAGGCACAAAACAGCTCCTTCCACTTAGTTCAAAAGTGGAGCACATTTTGTCTTACAGGAGTCGAGGTGAGGCTGAGTTCCAGTCCTCTGAGCTTGTGGCTAGACCAGTGCTCAAGCCTAGTTCCCTCTTAGTGGGCAGAGTGGCTTGAAGGTCTGGGTGGATCACCCAGCCTCTTCCCTTTCCAGGCAGAGCTCTGCTAGACTTCAGCCTTGCTCCTGTGAGTGTGAATGGCTGGAGGTGTTTATCTCAGTCCTATGATCAGACACCTTCCACTCTATTGGAGTTGGGAGGGCGCAGCAGGGCTTGCCCAGCACCTGGTCCACCAGTGATCTGTGGAAGGGCTTTCTCAGTCCTTGACCTCATGAAGCTGCTTACATAGAACCTTTTTACACCTCTCTCCAGTTGAACTGTCCACGCGATGCCTTCTGAGCCCACTGCTCCCCTCAGGATCTTAATTCAGTCATTTTTTTTGTGTGTGGTGGACTGAATTCTATGCTGATTTTGGGCTCTGCAGCACTTCAAGGACAGGTAGCGGGCAGGATACCACGTGGGAACAGAGCTTGGTGGCACTTCAAGTGGGAAGAGGGAGGGACAGTGTCTACCTCTTTGGTGTCTTTTCTCCACCTCCAGATCATACCAGTCACAGCTGTTGTACGTTCCTGTGACAAACTATCCCAACAGTCAGGTCAATGACAAGTTCCAGGTCCCTGTCAAGGATCATGCCCTTGTTTCTTTCTGTTCCTGGACTTGCTGGCCCTCTCAGTCCCCATCCTTTGAGTGATTTTCTGGCCAGTACTTTCTGTGGTCCCCTCATCTCAAGAGGTCCCCTCCTGGGCACATCTAGCTCACTGGCTCCATCTCCCTGTGAGAAGAGAGGACAGGTGGGCATTGGGTGGGGCCTGCTAGGTGGGTGCTGACTACAGCAGTTGGGGTACCCGGCTTCTTCCCTCCAGCACCTAGGTCTCGGCCTGGGATGGTGCATCCATAGGCCTGGCTGTCCATAGGGCCAGGGTCAGGGACAGTCCTGCGTCGTCTCCTAGACAGCCCTGTTAAAGCACGGGTTCATCTGGCTTCTTCTCTTCACTTTGCCTTCTGTCCTCTGGACTTTGACCCATCCCCATCACCCACTTTGCTAAGTACCTGTCCGTTCCAGGGAGCAGCTTCTGAGTGGAGAGAGTGCTACTGCCTCTACTTGCATGATGAAACAAAACAAACCCAACCGTGAATACACTTAGTTTTAAATAAAAATCAAATGGATTGAAATATACCTTACACGTAATAAAATGTGTCTGTTTAACTAGATTCATGGCACTGAGATGCTTGAACAAGACGCAGAGTATTTCAGCTTTTCAGAGCGTTTGCTTGTGGCTCTTGTGGTCAGGCGCCCTCCTGTGCTTTAGGAGGCTGCTGACCTGGTGCCTCCTGTTTCAGGTTAGCTTTGCTGCTCGGTCATTTTGCATAGCGGCAGGCGCACGGCATGCTTGTGTGTTCAGAGTTCCCATATTCACTCGGCAGACAGCCTGCCTGAGCCAGCCCTCTGGGGACAGCTGTCATTCTCTTCCTCTAGTGACCAGGCCATTACATTACACAGCACACCAGTTTGTTTTTCTGCTTACTTGGGTTGATTCCAAGTATGCCGAGTAAAGCACCCGCAAACATTCACCACTTTACACCCTCCTGAAGGATTAATGTTGAAGCATCTTGGATGGTCATAAATCTGTGTAAAGCATTCACAGAAATCTTTTGCCTCTTTTTGAATAATTTGTCTTCTTACTGAGGTGAAAAAGTGTTAGATATATCTTAGATAGACTCTTGTCGTCCGTATGTGCTACAAACACTTTCTCCCTGTCAGTCTTATTTTCTTGATGTTTCTTTTAAGCAGAGCACAAAGATTGTATTTTGATAAAGTCCAATTTATTGCATTTTAATATCACATCAATGTTTTCTCCTGTCCTGTATGTAACAAACTGCCTGCCACAAGCTGGCCTCACGTGTGTGGGTCTATTTCTGAGCTGTCTTTTCTATCCTACCATCTTGATGGCAGTAACTTTATATTTTATACAAAATCAAGTCATGTTAAGTTGTTACTTAAAAATTAGATTTCTTAACCTCCCTTAGATCCTTTTTATTTCCATGTATATTTTAGAATTACTTGACCATTTCTTGGATTATGAAAAGGCCTTCCAGGATGATGAACAGAATTACATCAAATCTACAAATCAATTTAATAATATAGAATAATGTGGAGTTATTTATTCCAGGAACATGATTTATACTTCCAGTTTAAATTTTTTCTTTAATTTTTATTGTCACTAGTAGTTTGAAGGATGGGATGGTGACACTCATCCTGTGGGTGGTTGCGTGTGTATAGCGTGTCCTAATTGTTATTTTTATGTCCCCTTTGCCTCCCCTCCAGCCTCACTCCCTGCATTGTCCACTTCCCATCTGCAGAAGTTCTGCCTCCTAGTTCCTGTTTCTACCTCTCATCTTGTTCTTTAATTCCATTTTGGGCTTTACATTTAAGAAACCATGCAATATTGAAGCTTGTGTGTCTGGTTTATTTTACTTAACATTTGGGGGTCATGGTGCATTCGTTTTCTTACAAATAACTCAGATTTATCCTGCTTTATAGCCGAGTAGTACTGCATTGTATATAAACACCATGCTTTCTTCTTTCATCTGTCAGTGGACATATAGGTTGTTTCCAAGGCAGAGCTATCCTAAGTTGTGCTGCTATCACGAGTTAGGAGCAGAGGCATAACATAGCATTGTAATATGACATCTTTAACTCAGAAAAATATCTAAAAAGGGGGTGCGTGTGTCAAATGGAATTTGTATTTTAACCTTTTTAGGAAAACTTATACTACTGATTTCCAAGTGGAGTTAGTTTACACTCACACCAACGGTGTAAGTTGGTTTCTATCTTTTTAAACTTTCATTCTTTTTATTGGTGCATATTTGTGATACCTAGAGATCACATTCATCATAGAGCATCTGAACTCGTAAATAACACATCTGGAGTTTCTTTCCCCATTTCTCTTCCTTCCTTCATCCCTTCCTCCCCGTCCCCGTTACACGGCTCTGTTTCCGTTTCTCCCTTCCACTCTATTTTCGCTCTTTTCCCTTTCTTCCCCTCATGTTCTCTCCTCCCCTCCTCACCGCTCCATCTGACCATGTCCTTTCTACTACCAACATCTGTCCTCCATTAGGCTCCTTATTTACCCTTCAGGTTTCCCACAAAAGAGAAGCCATGTGATATTTTAAATGTGTGTGTCTGATTTCTTTGGCTTACAGTTACAGCCTTGAGGGGCAGCACCCATTTCTCCACAAAGGACTCATGTTCATTCTTCTTATATATACATGCCACATTTTCTTTATCCAGTCATCTGTTTCTGAGTGGTCAATTTCAAAATTTAGCATTATAAATTGTGCTGCCACAAACATGAGTGTGCGTATACCACTGTGGCGTGATGCTTTTAACTCTTCTGGGAAGATACCAAGAAGGAGAACGGCTGGGTCAAATAGAAAATTTTTTTAGGGGGTACTGGGGATCAAACTCACAACCTCATGCTTGCCAGGCAGGTGCTTATGCCACTGAGCTAAATCCCCAGCCCCAAATGGAATTTTTAGCTCTAGTTTTTTGAGAAATCTCCGTATTGATTTCCACAGTGGTTGTATGAGTTTATACTCATACCAGCCCTGTTGAAGGGTTTTTCTCTCACAGCCTCACCAGCATTTATTGTTGGTTGATTTTTGGATGATAGACATTCTTTGTAAAATAAGATGGGATGATGATGTTGTCATAATTTGCAATTCCCTAAAGGGCACAGATATACCACAAAGTATTTTTTTCCTGTATTTTCCGACCATCTGTACCTCCTACCAGTGTCTACTCATTTCAGGTGTTCATTTTTGATTGGATCATTTATCTTTTCGTGTCTTAACTTTGTTGTGTCCTTTCTACATCCCCATTGTTAGCTCTTTGTCCAAGTGGTAGTTAGCAAATTTTGTTTTCATATTCTGAAGAGCATCTCTTACTCTGATGTTTGCTTTGTAGAAGGTTCTTAATTTAATAAAATCCCATTTGTTTGTTCTTGGAATTAATTCTCGGGCAAGTAGAGTTTTATTCAGAAAGTCCTTGCCTATGCTTATGTCCTCAAGTGTTTTACCTGTTTTCTTTTCCTTTCTTTTTTTGGGGGAAGGTGGCATTTTGCTATGTATTGCAGGCTGGACTTTAACTCACTATGCAACCCAGTCTTGATCTTATAGCAATCCTCCTGCCTCAGCCTCCAGTGTGTTGGGATTGTACACACCACTATGCTCATCTGAGTTTATCTATTTTATCTTCCAACAGATCAAGTGTCTTTGTTTTAATATTTAGGTTTTTGATCTATTTTGTTTTAATCTAGTACATATTGAGAGATATAAATCTAGATACAATTGTGTGTGTGTGTGTGTGTGTGTGTAGCTAGTTTTCCTAGAATCATGTCTTAAAGAGGCTATCTTATCTCCAGTGTATGTTTTTGGCCTCTTTGGCAAAGATCAGATCTGGCTGTGCCTGAGGAGGTTTCTGCTTCTCCCTTCTGCTCTGCTGATCTACTAAAATGCTAATTTTGAGGAAGAGTTTGGCCTTACTCCTTCCCTTCCAATTCCATTGAAGACTTCTGAGGAAAGAGAGGTTAGCCACTCCCTGACATTCTTGGGGAACCCCAGGGCTGCACTCACTGCTGCATTGCTTGCTTCCCTATCCCTCTGTGTGCCCCAGGTCACAGTGTTTTCAGCTCAGCTTTCCTGCCTGTGGTTTTGTGAGGTGTCTTCCCTGTGTCTTTATACGCTGGCTGTGGAAACCATCCCAGCCGAGGAATATCTCTGACCCTGTTAACAGACATGGAAAGCAAATGGATCACTGAGTTTTTGTTAGATGTATGCAGCAGTAGAGAGCTCAAGTGGCCACTGAACTTGACCCCCCTCATCCCAATCCAACCCCTCTAAAAGCCACGTGGCATGGGTGTGGCTCTCAGCTCTGAGGGTAGACCCCTGTGCTGTTCCCACCCTAAGCATAGGACCCTACCTTCTCAGGGGTTCTACGTCCAGCCCACTCTCTCTCTGTGCCCATTTCTGTGGCCATCTGTTACTTAGTCACTATGGTACGGTGACCCCTGAAACCCTGAAGGGTAGTTTTTTTGTCATTTGGTCTTAACCAACCATCTTATTCCCAAAATGGTTCCTCTCAAAAATGGCGAGCGCTGTCCTGGATTTCTTCTCCAACTCTAGCCTGCCAGGCAGAAGGAGTCACTTCAGGAGGAAAGTTCCATGCTGTTTTTGCAGTTTATAGTAAGCATGAGCTTTTGGGGAGTGCTGGTGCAGATGGTTTGGTCCACTGTTTCTCCCTGGACCTGGTAGCCATCACTAGGCTTACCATGTTAGTGATGTTAGATTCCTCTCCTGGGGAGGAGGGTGTAGCTTTCCACACTCTTGAAATCACACCACCAGATAATATTTTAGATATTTTCATAGATTTTTTTTATAGCATCCTGAAATCTGCTGTTGGAAGTTGATTCTTCCATGCCTTTACACACTAGACTTGCGATAGATACTGAAGAGGAATTCTATGTTGTAACTTCTGCTTTCTAGAAACTTCAGTGTACTTTTCTTTTCTGTACAGAGTGTAACCTCAGGCAGATCCTCAATGATAGTCCCCAGTAGTAGAAGGCAGTGCTATATGAGTGCATCGCAAGTAATGCCCTGCTGGTTAGAGCAAGTGGACAGGTCTGGAGAGAGACCACCTACATCTACAACTGACCACTGTTCTGACTGTGTTACAGAAACACATGCACACACATGCACACACACACATACACACTCATGAATCACGTGTGAAATGGGAGCTATAACAACGTTGATCTCCCAGTGCTGCAGTGAGGCCTCCGAGAGAGACACACACGAAAGCACTGAGTTCACTGCCTGACAGAGACAATTAGACACCTGCTGCTTTTACCACTGACGTCCTAGATGCCTGGCTAAGGCAATCACCTGACTTCCTGTCCAGCATCTTCCCTACTTACTTACGTTCCAGTCATCCTTGCTGCCTTCCCTGCTGTGTTCAGAGTGTTACTCTCTCTAACAAGGGTTAGTGCTTCCATTTGCCATATTCCATCAAATACCGCCTTTATCCCCTCATTTCCAGTGGCTTAATACTTGGGGTTCCATGTCCAATCTCCTTCTATTTCTTCAGTCAAACATTCATCTTCAGAAAAAGCTGTGGATACATACAACTCTTTCTATCTCACATACTTGCTATGGTAGAAATGAAATGCTTTTCTTTTTCCTCTAAAGTTAAACTGAGCAAAGATTCTTTGCTTAAGATTGTATACAGTATAGCAAGTGATACAAATGTTTGAACATTTGGCCTTGATAATTTTGGAAATCCTAACTCACATTTGGGTAAACCATTTTAAAAATTCTCCTTAACAATATGCCTCAAAAGGGAAAATTACCACCACCACCACCAACAACAACAACAAAATGATCATAAAGTATCAGTGCTCAGACTGTCTGTCTACATTCAAAAGGCAGACCAATGTTTGTAAACGGAACAGTGAAAGGTGATTTCCAGTGTGTATTTAAAAAGTCATGTCAAATAAGCAAACTCAAGTATATAACTGCATTAAGAGAGGCCAAATGAGAGTTTTCCTAGCAACAGGTGCTGTGTTCACCAGTCGTGTGGGCAAAGGCACGGGAGCTTACCACCTAACGCCCACGTCACTGAATTTCTGCCGTTTCAGACGCACCGTAGACAAAGAGTTAGCTTAAATGGTACCTAGGAAAAAGACACACACTGCATAGGGAGGGAAGCCTGTGTTCTTCCTCTGTTTTGTAGCACTTCCAAGCTTGTTACTGGTGTTTACATTAACAGAATGTGATATTAATATTTAGCTCGCTCTGCAGAAATACACATTTAAATGGGAGAAATTCCAGCACGTAGTCTCTGGAGCACTTGCCTATCTGTGTCTTTCTTGTGCACAGGGGCGCGCACGTGCACACACACACACGTGCACACGCACAAGGAATGTTTTCTAGCTCACGTGGCAGAGTGCCCTCGATTAAATGTGAAGAATGACACATGGCCCGCAGAAACAGAAGGTCTAAGAAAACTGCAGTGTTTACAGCTAGCGAGGACACCCAGTGTGCAGGGGGCCTTTGTGAACTTTGTCGTAGATGCAAGTCCCACACGGACAGCTGCTGCCTCAAAGAAGCTTGGTGACCTAAATTCAGCTCTGGGCTGTGAGCTGCCTGCAGTTTCATGGGCTGCCTGCCACACACCCCTCACCGGTTTCACCACGACACCCTGGGCTGCTGTCCTAAAGGCTGTGCTCAAGGGAACGCTTGCGGTTGGCATTTTAAAGATTCGAAATTAAGTTTACTCAAGAGTTTTTGAAAAACACCACATTGAGAAAACCCAGCTGAAGCTGACAGCCTTTGACAGCACTGAAAGAAATGGAGAAGAAAAATGTGAAGAACTTGCTGTTAGCCATTTCCGTGTTCCCCACTCTCAGCAAAACGATCAATTTTGCGTTTTCCTCAGGCAGGAGTGTAATAAATATGCTACTAACCAAAATGAATTAATAAGCAGAGAAGAAGAAGGCTTAAAGGCTAAAGGTTTTACTGCCATTGTTATGTGTATTTTGGTTTATTAAACCAAAATATATGGAACCAAATAATTTAAAATCTCATGATAAATAAATGGAAGTGTTTAAAGGCGAATTTATTACAGCCACGCCTCAGCCTTGAACTTGTCAGAATCCAGTTTCGTTGGAGAACTAGAATAGTTTGGCCTGGGGCGGGCCAGGGTAAGGGCGTCTGTGCATTGCTAAAGGAATTCCACTTAGTGAAAGCAATTTAGGAAAATCAGGACCTGGTATGTGCATGAGATCACATTAAAATGCAACCTCTCCTTACTGATGAAAACCATAGCTCCACATTGAAAGCATTTGCAAACCTTTACATTGAAATCCAGGCACCATTCTCAGCAGCAGTTCTTGTTGCTGTTAAATTAGCTCAGGAAGTTAAATCTGAGAACTTCCTGAGTGATCCTCTGCTTCCTGCACAGAGCCAGCAAGTTGATGCAGGGCCAAAGAACTGCTCCCTGCAGTTCAGTCTGTTCCCAGTGACTGATCCTGTCGCTGAGCCGCGAGTGTCTTCTCTGGAGGTCAGTGGAACCACACAGAATCTTTACTTCTTTCTGGAGGAGAAATGAGAAAAGCAAGCACAATGGCGATTGTGTCATGTTAGTCGCTGCAACTTGTGGAATTAAAACCATAGCAAACATTTTTGTTTTTTCTTTTGTTTTATTTATTTATCGGTACCAGGAATTGAACTCACGATCACACACTGGCAAGGCAGGTGCTTATGCTGCTGAGCTAAATCCCCAGCCCCACAGCAAACATTTTTGAAATGAATCTTAGTTTATTCCTTTTGTTTCAGAGATACGTAGCATTTAGCTTCAGACCCTACAAAGAATCTTTTTCCTCTTGGATATACCCAGCTTTTTTCCCAAATCCATCCTGTCTCTATGTCTTCCGGAAGTAATCTCTCTCCTGTGTCTAAGAACTGGCTTTCTTTTGGAGAAACTTCTAACTTTCTTTGAAGCCCTGTGCACCTGACATTTTTCACCTCAGGGTCAGCTGCCAGGGAAGGATGTATTAGGTTAGTTAAGTACCTATTACACTAATGCAAATTAGAGAATTGGAAAACAAATATCATTTGTAAACAGTAGTAATAATTGGAGTCAATCTTTTAACTCTCAATGAAATATGAACATTACATATTTAATATATTGCTAAGATTTCCTGATGAAGCTCAGGTCACTCTTTTGGTACAAGTTCTTATGTTGACATATTTAGTTAATGATTAATTTCAGTTGATCATAAGAATTTATCCAGGGTTGGTCACAGCCCACACTGGAAAGTAAGCAAGGTTCAAGGTTGTTTTAGTTTGTTTGTTTGTTTGTTTGTTTGGTATCTCCAGAATGATCTTCTCTCCTTTACTCTGTTCATTTACATGTGTTGCTTTGAAGTTGGCTTGTTCTATCCACATCCCTCTCTGAGGTTTGGGGTACTGAGATTCTCAATTAACTCCAATATACCAATGGTTAATAAGAGCTTTGAAAGCTTGTTGTTCAGAGAATTATTTGCAATTGATTTTAAAAACAGAAGGAAAGATCTGCTGGTAAACTTTCAATGATCTACAGTTAAAAATCACACCAGTTGGGCAACTCTTTTATTTACTCTTCTATCTATGCCATCAAAGTTAGTGAAGTCAGTGACTGATTTCAGCTGATCATAAGAATAGATCCAGGAAAGAATATATCTCGGAAAGCAGGCAATGTTCAAATTGGTTTTCTTGGTATCTCCAAAAGCTAATCAGTGGGACATCTTCATGCAAAGACTCTGAAATAGAAGGCAGAAAACTGCCTTCAGGTTCCAAACCCTCTTCATTCCTTGGGTGATATACTGCTCTGTGGTTCTGCCAAGGACATTTATGAGAAAGCACACACAGACCCTGCATGTGTCCAACATTCCATACTTGAAATATCTGAGGTCGCTGTCATGCCCAGCCTTTCGATATAGAAAAATGTGTGTCTGACCTATTTATGTCATTTCCTAAATTAAATTGACATACAAGTGGCAGACAAGTAGTATGGTGATTACTTTCTATTGTGTATGGTAAAAAGTCATACATTAATGAAGTTTTGGAGGATTGCTTCCCATAGAAAACATTAACAAGATAGCATACGGTATTTTATTCAATCATTCAAAATCGTTCTGATGGTTGTGATATCACAATCCTCCTATTTTTTAATCAACAATTTATTAGCTTTTATGTTTATGCAAAGGATATTCAAAGATCAGTGTAAACATTACCTTTGCATTTGCTTTCAGATTTCCAGCTCCAAACTTTTTCACAGGTTTAATGGAATTCATTATTTGATATGCGCGATCTTGTGGCCTGAATCATCCTTATGAATTGACCATGGGTTCATTAGTGCTTGTAACGCTAATGGTGCAAATGACCAGCCCATTCCTGAAATACCACAGCAAAGCTGATGGTAAAGAGTCACTTGCCTTGACCTGCAAAAGTATGGTGTCTGGTTGAGAATATTCAGTTTTAATGCAGACAGGACACATAAGAGCATTCAGTCTGGATAGAAAATTATTGTCTTCACTCGCAGTTTTCATAACAAATGGCTTATTGTGTGTTTTGTTCACATTCTGTGTTAGTCATTTCACTGACCAATAAATGAGTTTTCTATTTCTTTTAAAAATCACAGTCCTTTCTTCACCCCTTTTAGCTGTGTTTTCTTGCTTGTGTGTGTGTTTTGTTTCATTAACTCATTTACAGTGCTCAGTCAGTACTACCCTTATCCCCAGCAAGGCATTGTGTTAGGTAATATGTCATGCAAGACATGAGCTCTGCCACACATTAGGTTGCAGTCTTTTGGGACAGACATCTAAGGCTGGTACCTGTACGTACAATACTGGGTATATGATGACACTCATTTCCGCCATGTAGACCATGTGTTCCAGAAATCCGAAATAGAAGAGATTCTGTCTAGAGTGAGGATACATTCTGGAGCTGAAAAGTAAATATGAGAGGACAGCGTTGGGCTAAACAGCCGCTGTAGAAGCTGCACCATGGAGACAAGCAAGGCAATCAATGGTGGGGAAACAGTCCAAAAGAAATTGGCTTCAGAGCTCAATCCTGAGGCAGAGTCAGGCTCCAGAATGAAAGAGGAGCTGAGCACCAGATTGTCAAGCTCAAAGTTCGGGCTTCGTTTTATAGGCAGGAGAGGCTATCAGAGATTTTGAGCAGGAGTTTGGCAACTTGGCTATGCTTTAAGAAAACAGAGAGAGGCAAGAGAATTCTGCAGGAGAGAACAGAGGAGGGACAACAGACGAAGGAGGGTCAGTTGGGAAATTATTGCAACACTCGAGGTGTGCTGTGATAAGGGATGGGAGCAGCGTGAATAAAAGAGAGGAAACCATGTAATGCGGGAGGGTCGTTTTTTATTCCTTGGAGGACTGAGTTTGCCTTGATTAATGAACCAATCAAACCGGTCATGCCTTTGGAAGCTTCCCGTAGCAGCTTATTTTGCGGAAGTGCCCAAGATACACTTGCGGAGTTTGTGGGCTAAGACTCTGTGAGGGTCTTGCAGGACCTATATCAAAGGACAGTGGCTGTCATTATTTGAAGTCCAATGTGTGTCCTTTTCCAGGCTTCCTCTTCCCTCCCTCACTCTGCAAGTGCGGGGAGCCTGTGGCCCTGACCTGTCCCACTCTCCGCAGTGCCTCTGAGACTGGCAAAGCACTGCTCCTCTGACAGTGGGCACTCTGCACCACAGAGCGCTGAAATAAATGAGGTGACACAGAAGCAGTGTTCCCATTACACCAATTCTCTTCGGCCAGAGACAGGTCAGGATAGCTTTAGGTGGCAGTTACTTAACAGTAAAGTAATTTAACCAGAGAAAACTTGTAATGAACAGACTAATGGGAGATAATTAAGGCTGAGCACATGTGGAGCACAGGGATTTGTCACCAACAAGGGATAGCCCTTAATTGCTACAGCCGGCATGGATAATTTAGGATATTGAGGACAATGACATTGTATTATTGTCATAAATGACATGGATTATTCTTTATCTTCGTGTCCCAAACACAGGGGAAAAAAAGTTGGCGTAATCTTTATGGTTTATGTTTTACTTGGTTCTGTGCATGTTTATGTGTTTATTTGGGAATCAGAACTTGAGATTTCTATATATAATGAGATATCAACAAAGACAGAGAAGGAAAACAAGAGACTACTTCAATATTCCAAGTAAGTATGATTAAATCATTTTTCCCTTAAATTACTTAAAATCTGGCTTTTTAGGCACTTAAAATAGAAGACACTGTCCTGGGGTTCTAGTTTGTTATTTGTTTTTGTTTGTTCAGAGTCGCCCAAGACTGTGGCGCTCTAATGTGCTACGATGTACTGTTCTACAGCAACAGGAGAATTGCAGGACTTTGAGAGCTGACGTGGGGGAGAGAAGGGGAGAGAGGAAATGTTTATACTCCTCATGTTGGCAGGGCTCCTTCAGAAACCCGATCCTAAATATCTTTCTGAATCTGAAGGAGGGAAGAAAGAGACCATACAGGCATTCTGTATATAACACGGAAATACAACCCTCTATTGTCCACCAAGACAATAGAACTAGTCCATAATAATGTGGTACAAGTAGAGCATAAATGACATAGGCCAGCAATGCAAGCTTTGTTCTGGTGTAATCTTCCATTCACCATCTACACTCGCAGGGCAGGAGAAGGGCCTTTCTCCTTTCCCATAACTTGCTATCACATCTCTCGCCTTGGAATGGAAAGCAGCGTAAGGAGGTGGCCCTTTGGGATGAGTAATCATGTTTATAACATGGAAACTCTCCTAGATCTTGGTCAAAAATCTCACACCAAGCCCAAACTATTTGCATACATAAACACAATTAGTTAGCTCTGTCTGTTTAGAGTTTGCAGAAAGCGTTCACTTTGGTGGGAGGCTATGTGGGAATACTGAAAGCTAGACGATGCCCATAGCAAAAACACCGCTTAGAAAGAGAGCATGTTTATATGGGAACAAAGAATACAGTAGGTTATTGGGAGGAAGCCAGAAACCTTGGTGAAACCACGAAAACAGCAAGGAGTTCACCACTGTCTGGCACCTGGGTGAGGCTGGGCAGTCACTGAACTTGCTGGAAGATCTGAATTCAGGTTGCATTCAGGGGTCAAAAATCATTAATTCGCAAATTACGTCACGTCTTTCTGTAACCGCAAAATCAGGCTGTATTTCCAATCTGATCAAAAATATTTTATGAATGAAAGAAATTAACTTAGACAGATAAAGATCACTAAGGTTTGCAAAATACAAAAGCACAAGTCCGTGTGTTTTTTAAAAACTGAAGGGCTTTCAAGGAGAAAGCTTGCACTTAAATCATTTTTTTTTCCTTTGAGAACAGATAAAGAAAAGGCTTATGTTTAGGTCCAAAGCATCTTTAATTTCAGCATCTTAGTGTCTGTCACATGGAGATGTTCTATAACATGAGTAGAATGAATAAATGTTCGCCTAAAATTATTGCAGGTTATATTCATTTTCCCATCTTTGAGACATAATACCTAACTCCCACACCTTGAAGGAGGAAGATTTAATTTAGCTGAAGTCTGGGAGCCCTCAGTCCATCATCAACAGGGCAGCACTGTAGAAGTGAAAAGGTGTGGTGGAGTAAAGCTGGTCAGTCCATGGTGGACAGGAAGCAGAGGAGAAGGACAGTCCAGACAGGAACCAGTGCAGGACTGCATGGATTACCCAAGTCATACCTCCTCGGTCTGCTCAGACACTCCAAGGAGTAGGTTTTCCTAACCAGCCAAGTTTTTCTTAAATCCAATGGAGTTTTCACAGCCAGATTTATGGTTACAAAACAATGAACAAAATTAAAGACCCCTCTTTAGTTACTTCAGTATCTCTTGACCCTCACAAGGCTTGGAATGCAGTGGGTGGTGAGCTATCATGGCAGTTGAGAATTATAGAACTTGTCCACTTTGATCTGAACCACACAGTTTGACAAGCTTACCCTGTGTTATGGTTCTCTGTGATACTTCACAGTGCAAATATCGTCTCTTTAGGTAGACTGTAAACGTCTTGAGAGAAAAGATTGCGCCTTCCTTATACTTCCTGCTTTCCCACACTGTTTTTGCACTGCTGAAGAAAGAAAGGTGATGGAGAAAGTTAAGGGATTATGGAATCATAGAATAAGGTTTTGTAAATTGTTTTGTTTCGTGTTTACCTAGAGATTTTATGGAAGGCCTCTTTGGTGAAGGGACATTTGGTGAGAGCCTGAGTAATATGTGAGTACATGCTTGGCAGATATGTAAGAACAAGAGCCCTAGGCAGAAGACACGGTGAGTACAGAATCCCCAGAGCAGGCACATGACTAGTGTTTTATGTGGCCAGTGTACCTGGGAGTAAGCAGGGAGGGTGTGAAAAAAAAAAAAAGATAAATTCAAGAGGTGACTAAACAACAATGAATTTGAAATTTTTTTTTTTTTCTTTTTGGTACTGGGGATTGAACTCATGGCTTCGTGCTTGCCAGATAGGCGCTAGGCCACTGAGCTATAGTCCCAGCCTGGGATTTGAGTTTGAATTTTATCCCAAACAAGGTGGAGAAAGGTTGAAGTCAGAAACGAAACTGCAAGAAACATATCACATTTTGAAAGTGACCTTTAGCAAAGAGAAAGGAAGCTTACACTTCCCTAAGAAAATTTATGTCGAATGTGTAAAATAATGTTTACAGTTTTAAGCAATTCAATCATTGGGAAAGTGTAACACAGAGCAATAATAAATCTTGTGTCCTAGAGATACTTAGAAAAGACCATATTTATTTCATGTAAAGTATCACCTGGAGAAAAAAGATCAATGTGCTTTTTTCCTTCCATCACTTAAACTAATCTACGGTCAATTTAATTGACCATGTAATCATGCTGATTTAGTAATTAAGATTACTAGGAAATCTGGAATGTATCCAGACCTTCCAAAGTATTGTTTTCTCTGAGTGGCCACTGCTGGGGGAATATTCATTCACTGTCTCTAATTCTACTACATTAAACCCATCAGCAATGTCAGTAAGTCGTCTTTTAGTCATTCTAGAAAAAAAATCTGAGTGAATCCGTGTCCTATGGGCTGACCACGACACAAAAGTGATTTGCAACGGTGCATGATTTGCTCTTCTTTCAAACAGGTATCTAAAAAATGCCAGCTCAACACCAATCTCACGAGTTATACCGTATACCTCAGCCTGACTCATAGGAGTTCACTCTCAGCGTAGCACCCAATCAGAACATTCTGCTGGAAAAAAAATGACAACATTTTCCTTATTTTTCTTTGGTTCTCCTTTCTTTATCATATTCTCCTGCAGTTTTCCAAAGCGTTGATTTGTTGATGGCATAGTAAACTTAAATCTTAGGCAATGACCTGAGTATTGCTACCGGGGAGGGGGGATGTTTTACGGCACTTGCATAACATGTGCGTGACCCTTGGTTTGATCCTCAGTATCATGAAAATACTACTATTATTACTACTACTGCTACTAATAGCAATAACAATAATAGAAATAATAGCAATAAGGGAGCACAGTGTTGTGCACCATGCTGCCTGGGATCATGAACTTCATTTGACAACCACACTATTGCCAAAAGCACTGCACTAGGTTTGCTTGGTGAGTAACATTTTCTGTTTCCTCTCAAGCATGCGGGTAGTGGGACCAATCCACATTGATTCCTTTGCCATTTTGGTGGCCTGTATACGTTAGTGACCATTAGTTACCAAACTGCCTTGCTGTATCCTTAGCGTGGCTTTGGAGATCATATGTACAGTTTGCAAAAAAAAAATGATGCTTGGCTTTGCCAAGGAGGGTGCCAGGGACGTCACAAACAGCTGAGACTCAGGGTGGGGGGTCAAGGACAGTTTGAAGAAGTGGGGGAGTCGTGGCCCAGTCTCCCCCTCAACCTTGTATGTCTCAGACTGTTGAGACTTCTATACAGACCTTTTTCATTCCCTGGGAATTACTCCTGGGCTGCTGCTTTTATTTCTGGCAAAGCCCAGTTGCCTGCGGAAGGAAGGGAGTAATGTTGTTTGCTAGTTTTGGTTTCTGTTTGTTTTAAGTAATGACTATGGTTGCTCTAGTTGCTTTTAGAAACTGGACTGAGGGGTTAGTTGATTATTATTCTTGCCAACCAAGGCACGAAAAAGGCAAGATGTCACAGAGTTCGCAGCAGAAATCTTTCCCCAGCCCCCAGGCAGGAGAGACTTAGGGCCTGCTCCTCCCGACTCCCTTCTCTTCTCCCCCTTCTCTGATAACGCGATTTCTTAGTTTATGTCTCTTAAGATCAAGGTCATTCACATACATTCCTGGCAACTGCAAACCAAAGTTCCAGGTTTTGAAAAATGAGAACGGAGTCCTGGAAAAGGAAGATAAAGAAAGTTTCTAGTCTAGCATCAGAAATTTCTGGCAGGTCTATAAGTTTGTTGAGACAAAGCACAGAAGAAAATTTCCTGTTGCTGTGAAAAGATCTAGGATGCTTGCAAAATTGTGAGCTGCCTATTTCTGGTTCTCACAGTCTATTCCATCTACCTGAACTCTCCCTCCCTTCACTTCCTCACCACCCGGTCCACAGACCTGGCCTTCTACACTCGGCATGCAATCCTCCGGCCAAGAATGCCATGCACAGTGTTCATACATCTTCTTGGCGGTATCTGAAAAGCTCTGGGTGAGGTCAGGCAGAAGATTGGGGCCAAGACTTAATATCTATCGTTATAGCACCAAGAATTAACAAAACCAAAAACCATGATTTCGCAGCCTCAGTGATAACTGGGCCTCTTGATGATAACAAGTGTTCTGTAGCAGAGAGATACGGCGGTTTGCAGGAGAGAAGCAGCGCTAGGCAAGGGCTGAAGACAGCGTGGGCCTCCGGCTGGAACGCCTTGGACACAAGATAATCCATGCTCACAATTTAAAATACAGGTATTGGATGAGCATGGAGGTCTCGGATGTAAGCAGCGATCCGTTTCTCATTGGCAAGTCAAAGCACTGGTCTCTCAGCAGCCTCTTGGCTACCACCTAGCTTTTCAACTTCAGGTGAACTGAGGGGGCTTTAACCCATGGTATCTGACATCCTATTAAAGCCTTTAAGTTCCTTTGTGCAGTGCTACTTCCTAGAGGGTCTGAATCTCCCATCAGACAAGATTTCTCTGACCCAGTTTCATACCCCATTATGTGGTGGGCATGGGAGCTGGTATGGGATGGTGGGAGACAGAGGGAAGACACCCCCTGTATGAATTCCTGCAACTCTCTTCCCTGGAAACCTCTTCCAGAAAACAGTATTTGCAATGGGAGCAGCTACATTTACGTCACGGGAAGAGCCAGTGTCCTGACTGGGCAGTAGAGTCCCCTTTAGGTGTTCCGACTGAGCCCCAAGGGTTCACAGGGAAAGGGAGGGACAAGTTCCTCTGAAAAACACATTTCCTGTTCACAGACGCTTGCTAGCATCACATGACCCCAGGAGTTAGCTAATTTCACCAGCATAATAGTGCTATGAGGTAGCATAATTACTAGCTCTGTTTTGTAAGTTAGGAAAGTGAGATGTAGAATGCTTAAATAACTTACCTAAGGTCACACAACCAGTAAGTGACAGGACCAGTATTCAAACCCAGAGCTCTTTGTGTGCCATATCCATGGTCTTTTGAACTCTTGGCTCAGACTTCTTTGGCGGGAATGGTAGAATAATTCAGTGACCTAGAGATTCCAAGCTTAGAGGCAAAAGCAAATAATATTTGCACAGCATGCCCCCTTTGGATGCTGGGCAGTCCTGCTTGTGGAAAAAGAGAGTGCAAAGTAATTTCTTCCTAACACCTTCTCCCAAGAATCCCTAAGCTGGCCACCTGCCCTCGCCCTTCCGGTGGCATCAGGAAGAGGATGGGGCTGGTCACTGCTGTCTCATGATGCATGCAGAGTGAACGCGGAGATTAGACTGGCTTCTCTGAGATTCAGCCCCTTACACACAATTGGCAGAAGGACAGACAAATCTACAAGTCCTCACTGATGGCACAAGGGGAGATGGTCCAACCTGAGACTGGCGTCCTGTCTGCCGAGCTGAATAACGCAGCCCATTTCTGTGCCAACAGTAAAAGCTGCAGAGTGGGGAAAATAACCACCCTTCCTTTAGCAGAAGAAACCTGAGCGTTTCCTTCTCCACACTAATCACCGAGTAAACAGGCTGTTTTGTTCCAACATCTGTGTGAGAGCTACACCCCACGCCAGCCTCCGTCCTCCCGTTCCCAGCAGCATTACGGGGCTTTCTCAGCCCTGGAGAGGCTCAGGCTGTTCTAGGACCTGAGTCCCATGCCACCAAGCCTTGGTCTAAGGGTAGTGACGGATTCATTTGGTGGCAGGAGGTACAAGGTCCCTTAGCAACTGCAAGGACCCTTATGGTGGACTTTGCGGCATTTGCTAGATTCTGGAACCTCAAAGCCCCTTAAGTGTCTGGTTCATGTACTGGGAAAACTCACTGCTTGAGGATTACTCAACAAACTCTTGCTTTGCTATAACTTTCTTATTTACCTGATACTAGCCAGATCATGGAGCCTTTTACGTACATATATAGTACGAAGTTAGTTCTGTCCTTGACCACCTCGGCCCATCTCCCCGACTTCTCCATGTAGCTTCTCTTAAAACATAGCCACACTTCTCTTCTAAAACCTCTCGTAAGCCCAGGAAGATTAAAAAATGGGGGAAACAATAATTTCTTAGACTGCTTCATACGCAGGCTATAAACAGAGCCTGTTCTCTGGAGACTGTCTTCACAGTGTTCCTGTGAGATCAGGGTAGTTATCTTGCTTCAGATTTTTCAAGAAGAAAAACAGAGATCATTCCTTTTCTTTCTTGCTGCAAAAAAAAAAAAAAAAAAAAAAAAAAAGTCTCCTGAAATTAAGTGGATTGAAAATGAAGTCAAAGAGGCAGAGGGTGTCTGTCTTTAGACTCTGCACATTGTGATTTGCTTGACTGCATTTTTCCTCTGCCCCTTCCCCAAATCTCACAGGCACAAACTCATTACCCCATTAGGATTTGGCTGGGGAGGCCGAAGGGACAATGGGAACAGAGAAGAATCTGGCCGAGCTGCCACGGTTAACAACCTCTCGTGTGCAATAAAACCAGACAGCATTTTTGATGAACCACATTCTCAGTGAGTTCAGAGGAGCTTGGAACACTTCCATGGCTGCTGATTTAAAATGAGCAAACATCCCAGAGGGAAGAGAGGTGGAGATGAATCCTCTATGCTCACTCTTAATGTTTGCAGGGCTGGGGCAGAGTACAAATGGGGGCCTCCATGCCATATGCTGAATTACTTAAAAATTGTGACGTAAGCTTTGAAACTCTTAAAATATCTCCCATCCTTTATTCATGATAAATGCATTTCCATTAATAATCTAGAAGATGTGTTCATTTTTAAAATTTTTTTGACTCCTTGGCTTTGCATTCTGAAACTTGTTGGCCAGGAAAATCTGGCCTTAGCCTGCACTGCAATAGGTGGATAGACCCATGACAGCAGCTTCAGAAGGTGCTAGAAGCTGTCTCTGCCTGGTGAGAAAAGGAATTCCAGAGACCCGAGATTTTAAAACATAGTTAAGGGTGCGTGTATGCGTGAAGGGGAGGTCCTTTTGGATACACTCACCCTTTCTAAGGCATGGTGGAAAGGAGACGAAGTTGAGCCTTGTAATATGTAAGCAGTGGTTTTTCTTGCTTGCCTTTTTGACAAAGCGTGCATGGTCAGCTATTTTATAGGATAATATTTCACATGCAAAGTGGACATGTGCCACAGCGTCTGCAGAGGACTCTGCTTCTTGACTAAATAGGACTGGATGATCCACTGTGGAGGTTCAGGTTTAGGGGAGATTCCCCATGGCCCCACATACATAGATGCTGATACAATCAATTCAGAGAGGGGCTATTGTAGTCAGGGTTGTGAGGAGAACAATTAGAATCAGGACATGGAATTTATAATATTATGTATGATGGTCACCCAGAGTTAACACAAGAAAGTGCAGGAAATATGTCCACAATACTAAAGACCCAGAATATTCAACCAAGGGCCTGGATCCCACAGCCATGTCCCTAGAGCCCATGACAGTGCCTCCCATGAATCCAGCTGGAGGTCTAGAGCCCACAAGAAGGACTCACGCCAGTCTCTTTTACGGATCCCTGCTGGGAGGGCCCAAAGGTCAGTGGTGGAAACCAGAAAGTCTATGCCAGCGGGATGAAGGAGCTGTGCTGGTAGGTTGAGGGTTCTACACTGGAGCTGAGAAGTCATGCTCACAACCAAGACCAGGGACGTCTTGAAAAGCACCACAGCCATCCTCAGTGACATGGAGGCCCCGAGCTCCTCCGACGATAAGTACATGCCAGGAAGCCAGTGTGATGAGTTTGTCCTGGAGATTAAGCAGCACACGTCTTCCCCTCTGGAGCCAGGAAGCGATGCTCGATGTAAGGACCAGAGCTCCCCCAAAATGAACCACAGCCACTCTCACCAACAAGGTCCCGAGCAACTCTGATGACAATGGTCGAGCTCACACTGGGGAAGCCGGTCATGACGAGCTCCTCCAGGAGAACCAACGGCTCAAACAGCAACACTTAGAGAAACCCACAGCGCCTCGCTTCTCCTTCTCCACGTCTCTACTTATGCTGGCGACTTTCCTCAGGTGGAACATCTACACTCAGCACCATGCTGATTTAATTCACCTGGTGTTAAGCTGACCACCACTTTTTAATCCAAAACAGGGGACCAGGCTGAAGTCCTCTTGAAAAGCTTAAGAGATGATTCCATACGTAGCCAGGGTCTAGAGCCACTGGGTCCTGTGTGATGAGTTTGATTCTAACCTTTTGTCCCTACCCCTAGCAACTCAAAGCCATGGTGACCCAGAACATTTGTCTCCACACTAGAGATACTCTTAGATTAGAGCTAACCATCGAATGTCTGCTTGGACAATAAAATGAACCTGCATAGGTTGGAACACTAGTACTAGACTCCTCTGACTTCCAGTTTAACAGAGAAAGTTTATTTATTGTTTATTTACAATGGCCTTGACCTTTATGTAACCCACATATTTGACATCTTTGTTATTAATGTCCAGATTTATTTGCATTTTTACCATTGTTTAAACACAACATTCTTATAGCTCAGATCTGTCAATTGAAATCATTTTTGCCCCTACCTGCAATGCATCCTTTAGAAATTCCATCAGGTAAGGTCTGCTGGCTTTTGTGTAATTCATCATATTTCTTTTTATATTGACCCACATTAGGGTGTAGAAATGGCTGGGTCCCAACCGTGACACTTGAGGGCACGCATGCATTGTGCACAGATCACACCCACCCTCCCTTCTCTTACTCCTGTCCCTGACTCCTTCCAGGTCCCTAAGGCTGTTTTCTACCTTCAGATCAAACTAGGTTGTTATTTGTTTGTTTTTTGTTTTTTTAGTTTTCACATTGTGAAAGAGAAACATACAATATTTGTCTTTGGTGACTATCTTATTTCATTAAGCATAATGTCCTCCAGTTCTACATTTTTCCTGCAAACGACAAGATCTCATTCTTATTTGTGTCCACAATATTCCACTGTGTACCTAGAGTGTATGCTTTTCAGTCATTCATCTGTCCACAGAGACCTATGCTATTGTGAATGGTTAGACTGGTCTCTTAACAAGCTGCCTCTTAACTGTGTCCCATGCAGGGTGAAATTCAAAATATTTCACAATGAGTTACCATTGCAGTAATCAACCCAGACCAATTCCAACTGCTTAGAACAATTGCCCAATGGAGTAATATAGTCACCCTCCCAGAAATCCATTAGGATAGATTTCACTGTGCTTATTTATCAGGTGACTTGCAAGAATCTGGGACTTAAATCTAGGTCTTTTAACTCCATATCCTCTGTTCTGTTAAGGGTGCAAAGCAGATTTTTACAGCCCTTTTGGTTGATGAAAACAATTCTAGCATCTACAATGTTGGCCTATGCTCAGAATCTCACAGGACATACATTACTAGCCTTGGGAAAAATGGCACCTACAAAACACACCCCCCGCATCCAAATTTACACAAACACAAGGGAGAATCAACTTTCTATTCAAATGGCATCTATTTCTGGAAGCACCAATGCCTCTTCAATTCTGAGGTTTAACACATAAACTTTAAAATACATTTAGAAAGGCTTATGCTTAACACTCATGCACATTTGAATCCTGGTGAGCACAACTGAGTTCCGTGCAGGTAGAATGTCTTGAAGTCACAAAAATCACAAGATATACCAGGCTGTTTGATGGCCACATCACCCACTTCCTTTTCCGGGTCAGGGTATGTGTAGAGCGTCTGAGAGAGGGAACTCTCCTGCCTAGAACATGCTTGCTTTCTCCCTTCCTGGGAAATATTGTATTCAAAGGCCAGATCAGAGCTGACCTTGACCTGACAGAGTAACTTACCCATCCTCTCTCTCTAACAGATCCAACTCAGAGTCTGGAGAATGGAATTGTGTACAATTAAAAGAGTTCTTAGGATGAAGAATACAGAATCAGGCACAAAAATGAGAAAATAAACCACACACAAAAACGTTGCCAGAGCCCTGGAGATTTCAAGCCACCTTCTTCTGAGAGCCTTTTAAAGCATTTCCAGACATGGCTGCCTATAGTTCCTGCCTGGCACTCCTGTTGGGCCTTGGGAAATACACCAAGCTAACAGATCTCCACACACTCCAGGCCTCAGAAGATTGCTGCTGCTCCTCGGTAAATATGCACAGGCGTTGTTGACTTACTGCCTCCTGTGCCTCCTCATTCCAGAAGGACCAAGCAGAGAATCTCACCCTCTGCACTCCTGAGATGCTGCATGGGAGTTTTCACCCACCCCAAGCTATGTATTGTTCCTTCATTGTTGTTTCTCATTTTTGCTGTCTCACCTGCACTTGTGACCTGATGAAACTGCACTTGATTTTAAAAAAATTTTTGTAACACTTTTCTGCATCCTTCTAGACCAATGATTCTCTACTGGGGTCGTTTTTGTACCGTAGGGTCTCTTGGCAATATCTGTAGAAATTTTGATTCACACAGCTTGTGTGGTGGTGAGGTATCCAACTAGTGTTTAGTGGACGGAGAGAAGGGATACTGTTAAACATCCACAACACCCAAGACCACCTCTCAAAACACAGTTGTGTGGTCCCGAATATCTAGAGTCAAAGTTGAGAAACTGTGTGTTCTCGTCTGATCTGTGTATCTTTCTTCTGGCTCGCAAAGCCACACGCAGGCTGGATTTGCATTTAACAGGCTGCGTATCAGCAGCAGGACGGCTGGACTCCTTGGATGGATTTTGTAGGTTAGTCACAGAGGTGCTCTGAGGACCTAACATTGCCAGGTACACACGACATGCCGAAAATTGGTCACGGAAAGCAGAGAATCTTCCCCTTGTGTATGAACCACACACTTAAGTTTATGAAGGATTGTTTGAAAATACTTCACATGGATAAATATTGTCTCTTCAGGATTGTAAGCTTCTTAGGAAAAAGATCTTGTCTTTCTCACATTTCCTCTTTATTTGCCCACACTACTTTTGCAATGCTAAACATATAATAGATGCTCAGTAATTATCTGTGGAAGGTCATCTACTGATTTCTTCCAAATCTCTATTAATAGATGAAAGTTTGGTGGACTTAATAGGATGAAATTTCTTATAGAAATGTGCTTACAATTGATTTTTGAAAGAAAGCAAGGCATTTGATTGGAAAAATGGGCTTCCATATATATATCTAATAGAAAATTAGAAATGTAAAATGATGTTTTTAAATTTATTTAAAAAAATTTGAGTTAATGATGAATTCTGTTAGTGAAGTTTAAGTGCAAGACAAGATTGTACTTAGGGTGGTTGAACCAACTAGTATTTGATAAATTTCAAAGTGTGTGTTGCTTTGTCACAGTAATTAAAGTGGTGCCTGATTGTCACTGGGTCACTCTCCCAGCTGTGTCTGTGCATAGAGCAGAAAACTTGGCCAAGATGTGGTCGCTGTGAATCAGAACCACAGTAATGCCCTGCGACCCGAAAACTGTCGGGCTCGATGGCGCTCCAAGGGACAGGCTTCATTGCCTTTTGCGTGGTGACTGGGTAGATGCTAAAATGTCACACGGTGGGAATAAACTTCTGGCATGCAGTATTTCCTGCAAAGTAACTTAGCCGGTGAAAATCATAAGAACCTGGAGGCTGTAGAGAACTTTGGAGAGTTTTAAAAATCGCATGAACACTTTAACATCTGTTTCAAGCAGGCAAGAGACAAGTGCGGCTTTTCACAAATTCCTTATGCCAGTCCCACGGAAGCCAGTTTCCATAGTTTGCCCCTGGTATTGGGGGGGCTCGTAGGATGGCACAGAAGTCAGGGGTGTTAGAGGGTGATAGCAAAAAAGAGAAAATCCTGGAGTTCAAGGCATCCATTATTCAGACATAAGTTAACTTATGGCCTTATCGTTTTTTCCATTAATTTTTCTGTGGTTCGCAGTAAATTTGATTTCACACTTTCTTCCCCAGACTGTGTTATCATTATGGGATGTTACTTCTATCTCCTGCTAGCAAAAGTCTCACATTTTCTGTCTTCTAGTGCAGAAAGCCCGGTGTGAGTCACATGGTAGAAACCAAGTAAATCTGTCTTGATCAACAGATTATTATTTTTTAAAGTGATGATTTCAATAAACTTGCGCCCTTAGTGTGTCTGTCCACAATTGTCCCATCCCCACTCATTCTTCACTTTGCAGAGGTGCGAGATAAAATTTTTTACTTACTGTTTATTTTGCAAGTAGTGTTTGCAGTTTAGTCTATGCGACTGCAGTATCCAGAGTATCATTTACTTTTTGAGTTTTTTCTTGTGTTCAGAAATCTCTAGTTGGTGGGACTCTCAGAATATTTTCAGGCCATTTGCTGAGAGTTGCCAGGGTTTATTTTTACAATGAAAGCAGTATAGGATCCGTTTGAGTACTTATACAAAAAGCAGGTGCAGGAGCCAGTGGGTTGGTATGAGTGAAGGCAAAAAGCTACAACCCCCCCTCCTTTGTCATGAATCATAGTCCTATGTGATCCTTTTTATGAAATAAAATTGTTTGTCACTTTCGGATCAAAACATGAAGAAATTTAAAAAAGATTTTTAAGAAAATGTGAGAATTGGTCATTAAAATTCACCTCTAATTAAGCAAAAGTTGTTGACATAATACATGAAGAAGCATACATGTCTATTCTTTGACTCACAGAGCAATTAAGAGTTCTGGTGAATAAGGTCAGTTAGAAACAGGGACTGCAGTTGCCATAGTGTGAGAAGATTCAGTAAAAAGACAGAAAGTAAGAAAATTCTAACTCTTTAAAGATCAACCTTCTTATTTATCTATTATTTCTGTCGGAGGGGAGAGAGGGTGCAAGTTGAGCACCTCTTTGTTTCCTGGCTCACAATTTTATTTCTGTTCTCACACCCTACCCTAAGGCTTTAGTAACCGGCTTTTGGTTGTGGGGGAGGCTGGGGTAGAGGCAGAAGTGTTGTGTGTGGCTTTTCAAATGTTAATAAGTTGATTCCACGACAACCATTGAAGAAAGAATGGCTGCACACAAAAGCTGCAGCAGGGCAGAGGATCAGGGCTCTTTTGGGGGGAGGAGGTAAGAGTAACAGCCCAGGGCCCCTCTTCTGAAAGGTATCTGATGGCCACTCCTCACAGGGCTTTGTCTTAACAGTTCAGAGTCAGTGGATAATTAATGCGGAGTTTTAGGAGTCCAAATTTCACCCTCAACCTGTTTCCCTTTTAAAGCGTAGTGAATGAGAATCTGAAACCAAAAGGGTGTGTCCCATCTCTGCTCCCATTAGGCACCTGGAATGGAGTCCTTCCAGGAGACCTAGGAGATTATCAGTTCCAACAATCTCGCACTTCAGTTTTGAGTGCAAAGGTCAAGGGCTTTGTATCTGGCAGTAGGGGAAGGCCTTTAGGCCTGGTTGACTAGAGAAACAGCAGTGGGAATGGCTCTTCTCTCTAGGCAGCTTGTGAACCTGTGAGCTGTGCTATTTCCAGCAGAGGACACAGGCAGGAACAGGCCCTGAGGCCCTGTGGCATTCCTTGGCTTCTTTCACCAATGAAGAGAAATCCTGGCTGGCTGCTTACCCTTCCAGAAACACAAGAAGACATCTTCCAGCTAGCTTTCCCAATGCCTCGTTCAGCTAAGTTTCTACTTGGACTTCCGTGGTCATACATATGAATTAGCTATTGCATGGTGCACACAATGCATTCCTTCTGGCTGGTGCCGAAACACTGGGGGCCTTGCAGTCAGTAATAACGCTGACTTCACTAATTTTCTGCCCAGCCTTGTTTTTCTCCCATGTGTACTACTCAGTCTTTGATTAAATTATATTAAATTCCTCTTTCCTTGGTCCTCTTTAAGTAGTTGCCAGAAACTCGCCATGAGTAACTTGTGACACAGTGTTTTCTCTGTTTGCAGGGACACAAGTGCTTTCATCACAATGGAATTCTTATGGAATTACATATTTCAAAGGACAGTGACCTGAAAATACAACTTCATTCAATCAGGTTACAACGATGAATAGCAATACCACACTGATTACTAAAAGAATTTTCACTTTGCTTTTAAAGTATTGGCTTTGGTCTTCCCTTCAGTAAATTTATAAAATGTATTTCATGTTTCTTTTCTCATAAACTTTATGTTCATTATATGAATCTTACTTCCATGCCATTCCTGAGTATAGCAGAATTGTTTGATAAAAGGATGAGCTATTATAGCAACGCTGAGCCAGAATTTGACAACCATCAATATTGTTATCAAAGTTGTATTAGAAATGTACTGGTTTCCTTAAAATTAAACTGCTTTCCGCTATAAAGATATAGCTGCATGTATGTTTAGGTGTGTGGGATTGATGACCATATTTCTAGGTTCTTGTTGGATTGTTGAACAGATCTGTTCGCACTCTCACTGCTTTAGTGTCCACTTTGTGTGCTTTAATTCTGTAACCTGAATAACTATTTCTAAAAGAACAATATGAAATTTATCAACTAGTGATTTCTTACTGTTTATCTTCTTTTCTTGAAATTCTGTAATATTTCTACCTTAGTCCTGTTTTTTTCTCTTTAAATAAAAAAATTATACCGCTTTCAAATGTGTATTGTAATCAATATTTGAAACATGAAATTTATCATTATCTAGTATTTTGGTGAAAACCACTGACTAAATCATTCATTCATTCATTCATTCAATAAACTTTTAACAAGTACTTAAAGTGAATGAGACCAAAGCTGAATGGACTAAGTCTTTGATAGGCACAAAAATGATGATATTACTGACTTTACTGAAAAATTCAGTGTAGTTTAGTGAATAGATAATTACGTTAGCAATTATGCCTTTTGCCACTTTTGTATCTCATCTTTCCCCTGAAATTTAGGTTTAGTGTGGTTTAAATACATACGTATCTTTTACTAAAGATAAAAATAAAGAAAATAAGGATGATTAAGTGAAATAAAATCAAAACAGGAAGAGAAAATATTGGACAAGTAGGGATAGGGTGAGGTTTCCATGAAGAACATAAGATCATGTATTGTTGTTGTTTTTTTTATTTTTTTGAGACAAGGTCTCATGCTGTAGCCCAGGATGAACTTGAACTTGCTATGTATCCAAGGGTGGCCTTGAATTCATGGCGATCCTCCTGCTTCAGCCTCTCAAGTGCTAGGATTACAGGTGTATAACACCATATCCAGCATGTATTGTTGCCAGAGGTCAACAACAGATTTCACCCTCCAGTAGTCCAAAAAGTATTTGTTACACCCTTGGCAGAGAATGCTTTTGGTGAACTAACCGGAAGGGTGCTGTAATCAAAGCTTTTACTTGTATTGACATGCAAAAGAAATGTTTACTCATGGATCTGTGAAAAGAGTACTTTGTGAGATACAGCCGTACAGCTTAATAAGTTTCCTACAATATCAAGTCTTCTATAGTACTATGTGTACTGTTCCTGTGTAAAACCGGACAACTAAACTAAAACTGCTCACAAGGACCATGAGTTTCCTCTTGGGAAAGGATAGTAGCTATAGTTGGTTTCCCCATGAATAGCTAGCTATGCCCTAGACTCCTCTTCTAATACACACACACACACACACACACACACACACACACACACGCAGTCAAACCCCCCAATAACATTGTGACCTCAACAAAGTGGCCTGGGGAAAAAAACTTGACTCGAGTAAAAAAGTAACTATACAACATTTACAGACAGGCTAGTGATCTATAAGGCCATTTGATTTAAAAAAAAAAAAAAAAGAAAGAAAAGAAGCTTTTCTTGGAAAAGAGGACTGAAGTAGAATGGAAAGAAGAAACAATCTAATGTGTTCCTTGGGGGTGTTTTAAGATAAGTGAAGGTACACAGGGGCAGGCAATTATTAGCAACTGTGACTGTGACCTGAAGTGTACAGGAAGGGAAGTTAGGGTGGAAAGACCAACAGAGCGAGGAGAGAAGAAACAGGCACAAGGGAAAGGATTACACAGAGAGAAGATGAGGTGATGGTCATCAGTTGCCGTGGTGGGGTTTGACCGAACTGTCCCCTGATGCGAGTGTGGTTTTTGAATGACAAAGCTGGGTCTCCCCGGAGCCCGATTGCTTTGCTGATCTATTCTTCCAGCCAAATATAAGTTTCTGCTTATTTCTTCAACTTACCTGACAGGGGTACTGATTGGCGTCATTGTCAGAGCAAAGCGAACAGCTCATGGCACAAAGCCCTAGTGCAACTCAGCAACAGAAATCCTGCAAGTAGGCAGACAGTGTGTCACTGACATGCAGCCTGGCTTTATCTAAAAGTTTAGAATAGATATTGTGCTAGAAGAATGGCATGCCTTTCACAAAATTATTTTTAAGTGCTATTAACACAATTTGAAAATAAAATTTTCACAGAATTAAATACCAGAGATCTGCGTTGTATTCTACAAAGAATACGGAATGCAGATATCTCCTGCAGTTGATTAAGAATCAATCTGAGAACTTTGTTAGCCAACAGACTAATGGAGAAAGAACATGTACTTTTGTGGAAATGTTAAAAATGTAGGTTATTTTCCTCGGGGTATAGGTGATTAACAGTTTGTGGGCTAAGTCAACACTTCTGAGCAAAGCAAAATAAAACACCCTCTGAGTTCTAATCTCCTCAAAGACGTAGATAAATGGGAGACCAGAAAGTTGAAGCTCCGAGCCACAAGGCAGAGTTCCAATGATATTTTTCTATCATATTGCAAAGCACAATGGGCAGTGATTGTCTCCCACGATATTCCCTCATTTCCTCATGGAACATCTAGTCCAGCGTGGCAATGTTAGAAAGAAGCAAGAGAGTTTTAGAGCTAAACTGCTCGACAGAGATTTAGTAATGATGTTTGTGTCTGGGATCTTTTACTTATTGGAGTGGGTCTTCATCATCAGAAGGGGGTGAGAAGTGAAACAGTGATCAGAATGGGAAAAGAGTGGAAAAATTACAAAATATGTATATTCAGGACTTCTCCTTGGGGAAGTCAAATTGTAGGACCAGGATAGGACTTGGGCCGGTGTAATTGCATAAATTACCCCTAAGTCATTCTGATTTGCTTGTCTGATTAAGGGTTTAAGACCAATTCTTGGTGAGAGACTGACTTCTAGATGTAAATGTCAGGACCACTTTGGGGTCTTATCTCCATATTAGTTGTAATTCATTGTTGTTTAATTTAATTGCTCAGACAGCTGTGCTTTTCAATATCCAGGATTTTTAAAAAAATATCTTCTGTGGTGTATGTTTTAAGAGCTCCCCAATGGATTCCTGAAACCTCAAGTCATAGCCAACTCCCTGTATACCATGCTTTTTTCCTGTATGGTACATACATATCTGTAATAAAGTTTTTTAATAAATTAGCTGCTGTGATAGATTAATAACTAACTAAAAATAGAACAACTATAGTAATATACCTATAAAAGTTTAATGAATGTGATTTGCTCTCAAAATATCTTATCCCATCCTCACCTTTTTTATTCTTGGTGTGAAGTGTGAGGGTAGAATGCCTGAATGGTGAGATGAAGTTAGGTGAATGATGTAGGTAATCTGATGTGACATTAACCTGCAATTGAACTTTCTACTTGAGCATGGGCACTGCTGAACTGTGATAGTCCAATAAGTGAGATGGCTACTGAGTAACTAACAGGAGGGTAGCATATAGAGTGTGGAGACACTAGACAAAAGGATGGCAAATGTCCTGGGCAGGTTGTAGTGGTCAGTATGAGATTTTATCATGATATTGATGGCACACAATTTAAAATTTATAGTTTTTAGTTCTGAAAATTTCTGTTTATTATATTGTATTGTATCAGTAATTGACTGTCCATAATTGAAATTATGAAAAACAAAATTGAATAATCACTGTACATTTCAATGAGAGACCACTTACACTTACTTCAAATTTAGAATTAGGCCTCCATCACTTTTCTAATTCAAAGAGTTCACTAGGAAACCAGGCATATTATATTACATGTGTTGTTTGTTTGCATCTAATAAAATATAAATAGAAACAGCAATTATCTGTTGAAAGAAATTGATTTTGTAAGCATTCTGAAATTTAAAGTTGTTATCCTTAGTTTGGTCCTGGTGAGCCAAACAAATTGACTTCTGAAAAATTAAGATGTGAAATTTACATGCAAGATACTAAGAAAAACTTAACAGCAGAGTTTCCAAATGTTTTTAATATTATTAATTTAGGTAAAAAATTTCCCAGATTTTAGAAGGTGTTACACTAAAAATACTAAAACCACTGGAGTTATTGACTTTCTGTTCTTTGACTAGAAAAATTTTGTATCCTGATATCTTTATAATATAATAGTTATAACATTGGAATTGATATTGAAAAAGTGTTCTACTCCTTCAAGTACTAAAAGTGTACTGCTGGGCAAATTTATAACTTTAAAATCCTTTAACATTATTCCATTCATTTGTAAAATTGTGTTATCTGCCATATGGACAGCTTTTAAAATGAGGAAGAGAAGAAAATAAATTATACAAATACAATCCAATAGTCCCTACAAAAAAAGCATTTAATAATTCTTTTTCTCTGCCAAGCTTTGGAAACTTGAATAAAAAGAGCACTGTAATTACAAGGATTCTTTTTTTTTTTTTTTTGTCTTTTTGAGACAGGGTCTCGCTCTGTGGTTCAGGCTGACCTTGAACTCACTTTGTAGCCCAGGCTGGTCTCAAACTCTGAATGATCCTCCTGCCTCAGCCTCCCCAGTGCTGGGATTACAGGTGTGAGCCACCACACCCGGCTACAAGAATTCATTTAAGTCATCGTTTTAACCAGAGACTCCTTGGTTTGGGTATTTGCAGAATAAATTAGTCTTTGAAATGATTTCTTCAGGCTAACAGGTTTCATATTTTGAATAGAATGTAAAACTGTACATTTAATATTCCAATTACTTTTACTTTGGCTTGTCTCTGGGACAGAAAGTGAATAGGACAAGTTAGACATTTGTCTGAGCAGTTCTAGCCAAGCCAAACAGAGACGGTCACTGTGTGGATTTTTAACACTGAAAGTGTCCCATGGTTGAAATTATCTAGATAATTACCTCAATTCTTGTTTCACACTGTGCATAAATAACATAACTAGGACTAAATGTTAAAGAAAGTATTCTAGCCAAATTAAAAAAATATTAGCACATATTAATTTTACAAAATAGTGAGTTTCAATGTAGCATTTCATAGAAGTATATACCATATTTTGATCATGTCCATCCTTTTTATTGTCTCTCTGGTCATCTTTGGAATAATGGGCTTAGTGTCCCCTTCCTCTGGCCTGATAGGAGTCTCCTTTATACTTTCATGTCATCTTTCATTTTGAAGTCCGTATATTAGGGAAAACATGTGATGTTTACCTTTCTGAGTCTGGCTTATTTCACTAAACATGATGAACTCCTTCAGGTTTTATCCATGTTCCTGCAAATAGCATAATTTTGTGCTATGTATGATAATATATATATATATATCACCTTTGCTTTATGCATTCCTCTGTCCCTGGCAACTGGGTGTGTGTGTACCTACAGTATAATGACTTTCTTTCAGATATACACCAAGGAGTGGTATATCCAGGTCAGATGGCAGTTGTAGTTTTAGATTTTTGAGGAATTGCCACTCTGATTTTCATAGTGGCTGGTCTAATTTGTATTTCAACCAGCAGTGTAGAAGGGTTCCTTTGCCTGACAGCCTCCTCAGCATTGATTGATTGATTGATTGATTGATTGATTCTTGATGACAGCCATTCTGATTGGGGTGAGATGGAATCTCAATGTGATTTGAGCATCATCTCCTATATTTATTGGCCATACAGACTTCCTTTGAGAAGTGTCCATTTCATTTGCTCATTCACTGATCAAGTTGTTTTTATGATGCTAAGTTTTAAGAAGCTCTTATATATTAGAGATATTAATCTTGTGTCAGAAGAACAACTGGCAAAGATTTTCTCTAATGCTGTAGGCTGTCTCTTCACTTTGCCCACTGTTTCTTTTGCTATACAGAAGTCTTTTAATTTGACTCAGTACTGTTTGTTGATGATTGTCTAGATGAATTTTACTTTCAAGTTATTTTTATGAGTTCCTTGGTTTAACAACTGCATGGGGCTATCTTACTGTCTTTTCTGCCATTTGTTGTGTCTGTTGGAGAATGAGATGATACAATTATCATAATCTAAACTTTCTATTTTAGGTTGAGTTTCAAAACAAAAGATGACTAATACTTCAAAATATGTCCTGAGGGACTGAGTTATTTACATTTCTCAGAGGTGCCAGGGGTATGATACATGATAAGTCTTATTTTGACTTATTGCATAATCTCCTCTTGGTACTCTACACTAAAAAAAGCCAGTTATGTGTGTGTGTATAAATTGTTTTTATTAACAACAACAATTAAACTTCTAGGTGAATATGGAGAACACTATCAAATAGTTTGATATTTTATCCACATTTTTAAACATTCCAGAATTCAGACATGCTATAGCTGTAGCACTAAAATGCTGTTAAACTTCAACGTTTGTTTTCTAAGCAGTGTCTGAAACAGAATGAAGACACCTTGGGAACTGAGCTTGGTGAGATTCTAAGTAACTATGTTCAGTGTCTTTATAAGATGTGCCTAAAATTAAAAAAGCCATCGTAGGGAGTCTTGATGTTCACATCTCTTCCGCCACACTATTTCTTCTTTGGAGCACACGACGGCGGACCTAAAAGTGAGCCAAAATAAACCTCTCCCTAAAGTTTTGGGTGTTGTGTACCAGTGACAAGAAAGTCACTGAGGCAACTCTTATCCTTCAGAATTGTCACCTGTGACGTGTGACGGAGAGAGGGCTCTAGCGTCAGATTGGAGCCACATTGCTTCGGTGTAAAGCTCAGCAATCCAGCATATTAATTGCCTGACCCTCCAAACTTACCTGAAAACTATGCATTTCAGCTTCTTCATCTGCAAAATGAAACAGCAGTGGCACAAGCCCCCCAGGTTAGTTGTGAGTTGCCCAAGTAGTTGTACGTTTTATGCAAAGTGCTCAGAATGAACGGTGTCCGTTCTACAGCAAGTGCTACTGCTAATGTGACAACTGACCTCATTCAGACCGAATGACACCTTTTCTAAGAATTACACAAAAATCTATCTGAAAAATTATCAGTTCATTTTGGTCACTTGTCACAGAAACATTTCTACAAATGCAATTTAATACGTGCGGAAAAAGAGGCGAGAAGGAAAGGGGTCTTAGGGAAGGCCTTGGGTATTTGTCAGCACAAGAGAACTGGCACTGACAACGCTCTCCACATTTCTATACTCCCACTCCACACTGTGAGAGGGAAAGATTTTCTGCAAGACCAGTTTTTAAAATATTTCTTGGAGCTAAGGGCTATGAATCTAGACTGTGAGCATCAGTCATGAAAACTCCAATGGCAAAAGGAAATAAAAACAGCAACCAAGAAAATCAAATTTGTAGAGATGTGAGTATAATAGTGATTAGAGAAACACACACATTTTTACACCTGCATGAAAAAAAAAAGCTGCAGAGAAAGCTAAAAACAAGGGTGAAATAAAAAGACGAAAAAACAGTGGGGCAGAACAAAACAGAAAAAAGGAGAAGGAATCATTACTGATTTATCATTTTCTCAGAGGACTCTGCAGGGGGTGAAAATCAGAATAAAGAAAAATAGCAAGAAAACCCTGCATTTTCTGAATAGGAAGGCAAAACTGAAAAGATCCTTAAAGATGGGTTCTGGAACGAGGACTCTGAGAACTGAGTTCTGCCCCAGGTATTTTAAATTGATATTGGTAGCTGCACTGATGAGCACAGACCAGTTGGAAATGTAAGCATTCAAGCAAAATTAAGTTCATTTTTCACTCAGGCCCACTAGCTCTTCTTGAGTTCCAGGTTGAAAGGCAGAGTGACGAGAATATTCATCCAGTCTTTCAGGATGAAGACTATCTTCAGTTTTTGTCTTGTATAGATGGATCTGTTCCCATTCCAGCCAAGGGAAGAAGAGAAGAACACATGGGATTGTGCTGCAGGCCTGGAAATAGAACACATCAGTCAGCTCTGCATGCTTGCCATTGGAGGGAACCCAGTCATGTGACTCCAGCTAAAAGCAAAGGAGCTTGGGAAATGTAATACAGCTGTGTGCTCAAAACTATCCTTTGATAGGTTAGCAGTTTCTGCCACCACTGGTGACATTTAAAGCCAACAGATTTCACATGTAATGCACCTACATTACAACATTTAAGTAGAATAAAAAGAGTTTGCTGTATTCTACAATGGTTTGCTGGGGTCAGGTATTAGCTCCCTTGGTATGATATCACCTCCATTTCTATTTTTGCACTAACCCAGGTACTACTTTACGTAAACATGACCAACTCATGCTTGAAGTTAAGTCAGTGATTTAAAAGTCTGTTTAGCCTAACGCTTAGAATTTGTTTTTATTTGCTGAACTCTGATCAAAATCTTTTCTTTAAATATATGGCTAGGTTGAAGTTAAGGGTCATCACTCTTCTGTAAATCCAATATATAAGGTTATACTTGCAGGATTCAATGTTTTAACTAAATGGAGAATGAATTCTTCCTAATTGGATGATCTAGAACCCAGTCTCAGCTGCCTTATTTACAACCTAACTCTTCTTAGTAACTTGACTGCACATAATTGTTCCAAAATGTTAACATTTTCATAGAAATGAAAGCTCCCTTTTATTTCCTGCCTATATTTCATTGGGTGAAATGATGTTTTTAAAACTCATGCAATTACAATAATAAATACATTTGACACAGATATGTTTGAGGATGCAACAGATTTTTAGTAAGTTTTAGGGGAAATTGCTGTAATAAAGCCCAATATGGAAGCTATCAATATGGTAGATGCTTCATTTCGCTTAACTGTCCAAAGTTAAGTAAAATGAGTGAACAACAACCCCTGGAATATTTTCTTTTCCTGTAAAGTTAAAAGCAAGTTATGTCACGCTTACATTCCACTCCAAGAAAAGTGGAAAAGGAGAAAGACAAGAGTTCAATGCAATTAAGGTGATGACCTTTTTCTCATCATTGCATTCAGATATATAGAGTTAGATACACAGCTGCAAGATTGCTGGAAAAATAGTCTATAGTTGGCCATTTATTCAGATAAAGGAAGCAATTCTACACTTTAAAAGAAGAAGAGAATTAAATCTAGTTCCCTGTAGTCTGATTAGCAAAGAAACTAATGGATGGGAGGAGGAGAGTCTCGTGTAGTGCTTTATCGTGAGTTTGTGCTGAATAACAAACCAACAACTGCTTAGAATGACAAACACCGGTTACTCTTCCTGATTCTCTGCGTTAACCGAGCAGTTCTTTTCTGGTTGGTGACTTCTGCTTGTTTTAGATCCTCCTCCATTAGGATATCTCATTTTTGATCCATATAATTTTTCACCTTCTCATAGACTAGTCCAGGTTTCTTTCCAGAGATTTCTCAGTGTTCCATAAAACTGCAAGGATGCAAGCTTTGAGTGCAAGAGCAAACTGAAAGCCTCTGCTGGAAGTGTCTGCTGAAGTTCCACGGCTCCTGGCGTGTCACATGGCTGTCCCCACAATGGAGGAGTGGAGAGCCGTCACACCATGACGTTAGAGACAGCAATAACACGTTGGATAGAAGCAAACCTAGAGGACAGCCAGGAGCTTGTGGCTACCTTTTGAAATCTAGCATCAAAAGGAAATATATTAACTTTAAATGTCCAATGTTGTATCGACTGAGTGAAGTCTGTTAAATGAAGCTCAGTAAATAGAGCTATTTGCTATGCGATTTGTTCCTTGAAGGAGCTATATAGCTGCTGACCACCACCACTAGAAAGGAAAGGTGTGATTCTCAGAGTGATTTCTTAGAAAGGACAAACTGCAACAAAAATGTGATGAGTTAAATGCACTGAAATTAAGAAGATAAAAACATTTGAAAAGGTAACCAGAAGTTCATTGTTTATATAACATATTTAAAAATCAAGTTTGATGCTCAGAACAGATTTTTAAAAATCCTGCAAACCAATAAGAAAGAGATAAAGTACCCTACTGAAAAACCAACAAAAAGGCACAGTAGGGCTATTTTATAGAAGATGACACTCAGAAGTCGATACAAACGTGAGGAGAAGATTTAACTTCCTTAGACAGCAAGTAAGTGCAAGTACAAATTTTTATCACGTATTTTTTTTAGTGCAAAAGTTTGGGACAAGGTAAAAAGCCAGGTAATAACAATGGTGCAAATGAAATAATGACAGCTCCCCTCCCTGTGTGTGTGTGTGTGTGTGTGTTTGGTTTGGGCATTATTTTATACCTTTCGGATATGATGGGCTCCCAAAATTCATATCAAGTTTCTAGAGCACCTCACCTGGAAATTGTGCAAATTTCAATTATGGTCCTAACAATGCCTACAAATGCCTAGTTTTACAGTTTAAGCCTTAAATATGCTATCGTCCACAGTTATGTAATTTAGTTTAATAAAATACTGTATTAATAAAGCCTTAGAAAGTGCAGGGACTTTTGGCGATATTTTAAGATTCTTAGACTTTAAGAAGAATAAAACAGAGAGCCCTGGAGATGGCTTCATGCGGTACAGTACACTGTTATGACTTGGGATGCTGGGGCACCTGCTCTAGGTGGGTCCTGGTAACAACCAATCAGCAGTAGGAGGGCTGAATAACGCTCTTGGGTGCCCACTTGTAAGCCTCACTCCCTCCCCAAATTGTGGAGAATATTAGAGATTTTTATGAAATTGTTGGGTGTCCACCAACAACTATTAGTTAGGTTCCAAGGAAAATTCTGCAAAAGGCTGATGGCTCAAACTCTGAACTGCTACACTCAGAGGTACTATAGTACAGATCCCATGACCCAGAGAATCACTCTCAAAAAATGCTCCCCATGAACTTCTCCCTAAATGTCCCAGAATACGTGTAAATTATGGTCTCAATAACAGGAAATGTAAAAGCAAGTGTCTGAAAACAATCTAAATAGCCACTGACCTGAGAAAATATACCTTTAAAACTCTTTTACCGACTTTAATTATACAGCTAGCTAAGTCTCTCCCAAAGTGGAAAAAGGAATTTTCAAAATAAATAAAATATGAATACCATTATGAAAAACTTTCAGATGTGCAACTTGCACTGAGGATACATGTTGTAAAAACAGAATAAGAGGTAAAAATTTAGGATAGTGGATGGGAGAACAGGTAGGATAGAGAACATGACCGTGAACGATGATGCATTTCACTGGATTCTTATTCTTTATGCTTACGTGTTCTGTTATATATATGCATTATTGCTCTATATGTTTCATATTTTTAAAAAAGGAGATGGTCGTTATGTAGGCTACTATCAGTTACCGTTTATAATCAGTGCTTCTCAGAATATCACATTAAGCGGTCAGCATTCCTGAAGGCCTGGGGGTGCTCCCAGGGGCCCTCGCTTCCATGCACAGCTGTCCTTGAATTCTCTAGTGACGTTCAAATGTTTAACATTAATTTTGTGTTCTACTCCATTGTTCCCCAGTGGTGATTTTCATGTTAAAAAATAAAGCCATTTCCCTAAATATGAAGTGGAATTAAGTTTGAGGAAAATGAACTATTTAATCCTATGACTTTGAAAACTCCCCAGTGGACTATGGCGTACTTAAATAATAAATATTGGCTTCCTGAGACAAAAAGCAGTACTGAAAGTCTTTTAATTCTGCGGTCATTGCAATACAAAAGCAAAGCAAAAGAGGGACAAAGACATTTGTCATATTCTTGTGCCTTGTAGGTACTATTATCAAGGTCACGTATTACACTATAAATGCAATTGTTGCTGCATTGGCTGCTCGCCTGCCTAGAATGTAAATCCCTCCTGGTTCAAGTTGTTATTTTTTCTGTCTTTTGACTCCAGGATGGTAAGTAGCACAGAAGATGCTTTACATTATTTGTTTCCTTAATAGCAACTGAGTAAGACCCCAAACTTGGAAGCAGAAAACAGAATTTGTGCAGGAAAAGGTGGTATAAGGAGCAGGGTTTTTCTTCAGTATCTCACAGTCACCATCTTTGTGTCACTGTGCTCTTCTCTGTGTGAAACAAAAGTCCTTGAGAGCCTCTGTCTCACCACCCATAGCATGATTGAGATAGGCAAGAATCTTTACCCACACTTCTGTGGGTCTAGAACACAGAATAATCATTACCCAAAAAATTCTACTTTGCCAAACTCTCATTTCAGCTACATTTTTGCAGGGATCATCTTTTTCCTTGTAATATTTTGAGCAACATCAAGCCATCTATGTACCAAGGAAATGCAGTTGCAAAAGAGAAACAGAATCCAATTGATTGGATAAATTTAGCTTTCAAAGTCACATGTTTAAATTTTATGATCTTCCTTATGCCAGTACAATTCACAGAGGAACCAACTCCTTCAGTGATTGCAGGATGAAGCCAAAGGATCTCAAGAGAATTATAAAGCAGACACAAAAGCCACAGGAATATACATGGCAGAATCTATCAGATCTGATTAGTGATTATTTAATAAAATGGATGGATTTGGAAGTTAGAATGATGATTGGCAATTGATTGTTATAAATCTACGAATCAGTACAAAACATACCCGTATCTTAGCTTACGTACCAACTCCTGATTTAAATTGAATAGTGTTCCATGGAACAGAGACAAAAATTATCTTTCTACAGGAGAGTTTAAAAAGAAAGGATCATAGAAAAATCTATTTCCTTAGTCTACTGTATTGAAACAGAGTTTAAAAAACCAAGATAATTACAGTGGAGGCAGAATGAATATTATTAGCTACAGAGGAAGAGTTTGCAATAGCTTATCCTCATTGGCGGAAGTAATAACAAGGAATCACAACTTCCTGGAAAAATAGGAAGTTCCATGAACATATATAAATGGATGGAAGGGTCAGGAGAACTGGTAGGCAGAACCAAAGGTGAGTTTGAACTCAGAGGTCAGTGGGCGCGATGCTTTCTTTGCTAGTGGATTGGTTCTATCTCCCTATGTTTAACATGTAAATAAATCTCAGAATTCAATGTTTCAAAGTTAAAATTGGAAGGTGACAGAAATTCCTCTGGGTTATACATTATTCACGTGTCAGAGCTTATTATTATATAAAAGCTTATTATTATATCTCTTTTATAAGGGTTTTTTCCTTTTCCCAAGATAAAACAAAAATTAATCTTCTGAAATATAATGAAAACACTTGTTTCATTTGATGTAAACTCATTAGTGCTTGTTATATATTCATAAAACATTGTTTGAGATTAGAAAACCACTTTAATTCTTCCTGATCATTTTCATCTTTCATTTTTCTGTTAGAACTTTTTTGGTGTGAGGATAAGGATGTACAACTCACTAGCAAAATTATCAGAGAGATTTAAACTTGCAGGGAACTCTTATCCAGTTATATTAGAAGTAGCAGTGCAAAAGCTATAATCTTCCACGTACATTCCATATTTGAAATTCTGGGACTAGAATCTGGCAATGGGTGAAGATAGTCTCCTTTATCCATCTTCTGTTTTTTTTTAATTGAGAGAGCCCCAATATCATCAAAAAGCTATGTTTCCAGTTAAAAAAATATCATTCTTGTTATACTCTTTCAAAATTAGGATTGGTTGTATGTATCCCCGGAGTTTTCCAGAGCTTGTTAAAGAAGTGTAAGGGCTGACTTCACCTCTGATGGCATTCTAGTGCCTCTATACCTCAACACTTCCCTGCTAAGTGAGAAAAAATAAATCCCCGTTTGGCCTGCCGATTTGGATCAAGTTTCTGTTTCACGGAATTTAAGAGAATCAGGGGCAAAAATGATAATCCTGTAGGAAGAGAATTAAGGTTAAAAAATCAAGTAGATAGAACAAAATCCAAACCAATGATCCTCTGCTCTAATTATCAGGTTGATTTCAACCTTATGAAGAAGCGAGGGTATTCTAACTAATGTGTTAGAGCTCGTGTAATAAGAACAGGTTTCCTTGATTCTAAAATGTTTGTTTTCAGATTTTTAGATCCTCCAATCAGGTGTTTTGCGATTCCTTTTGATTTGGTTGCACTCATATTGGGGGTGCTATTGTTTGTACACAGGGACAAGAAGTTGCAGAATTATGCCAGTGGCTTGGAAGAGAAACCTGGGCACAATCACAGAGCTTTCACAGAAGTGCTGGGTCACTTCTGCTCCAGCTGGCATAGACATTGCTTCCATGTGGAAAACACAGCATCAACAACTTCTTGTACATATTTTGATTTAGTAGAACTGAAGTATGAAAAAGCTTTTCATGTGCTTTCACTTATTTTATTTATGTCTTCCCTTTTCTATAGGTGCAAGAATGCTCTATCATCCCCAGTAAATCTAAATACGTTATTTTAGTAGGTATGCAATTAAAATTTTGGATGCCTATTTCTGAATGTCAGAATTTGTGGATTCAAGAGATTAAGGAAATTGCATAATGTGACAGAGTTACAAAGTGACTTAATCAAGATTGGGATCCATATTTATCTATTTTAAAGTTCCATGTTCTCTGTACTGTATATGTTGAAATAGATTTCCCATTCTTTATATCACTTCCAGCAAGATGCTGGAACCATGGGAATTTGCTAGCAGGAAAAGTCACTTTGAAGTTGTAATACGAGATGAAAGAAATCAGAAAAACAAACATAAATATCATGTGGTTTCCTCTAAGAAACCTAAAATACAAATGAAGTAAAGAACAAAGTAAAATATAGAGAATAGGACACAGGAAGGCAGCTCTTCTGCAAAATGGAAGGAGATCTAAAACGGAGAGAAGGGAAAAGAAAGGGGAGAAGGGAAAGAAGACGAGGCGAGGAGAACAGAAGCGAGATCTCTTATGCGCATTTGCCAGTGTTGCATAGTTAGTGTAATCCTTACAGAGCGCAAAAATACATTCATAAAAATAAAAAATCTAAAAAGGAAGAAAAAGATATTGACACTGAATTATGGGAAATCAGCTATAAAATTTAAAGAGCTAACCAATTTAGGTCAAATTGGCATTCTTAAAAACAAACAAAATATGATGGTATAGTTTTTATGGAATGAACAGGAAATACATGATAGATTACACATGACACAATAGTCTATTCTCCTCTTAACAAAACCTTACAACAAGGGTAATGATGATCACTTTTGTCAAGATTTTTTTCAAAATAATGACTCATGAAAGAATTCAACAGAGCAGAATATTTGTTGAACACTTAGGAATTTCTTCACTGATTCTAACATCACGGGCTATTTAAGTGTGAGGATGTAGAATCACGGGCCATACCCACATTAGCAGCAGAATTACTTATGGACTTATTTAACACGATTGACTAGAACATATTAAGGTAATAAATGTTGTATATGATTTTTTATTTTAAAGAAGATAAAACAGAATAAAACCAATCAAAACAAACCAGTGTAAGAGATACAGGACTTCAAAACATTATGAAATCAACAATAGTTACCACAATGACCCTTGGTATCTTCAAAATAACTGTAGATAACTTTTTGGGCATAGTAAAAATCAAGGAGAACAGAACAGAATAGAAACAATGAAAACAAAACAACAATGAAGTAAAAGACTTCAAAACAAATCTATAGTAAATCTAAAATTGCTACCATAATATATCTGGCACTTTGAAATATCTGCTCTTGCCATCAGGATTTAACATAATCAAACAAAAGCGAATAAAACCCAACCCACACAAACCATGGAAATGATATAGGACTTCCAAAATAAGACCATAGGGAATCAACAATACCTGCAACCCTCAGAAGATCACCCCTACATGCCACACTGTGTACCCCTATCCTCTGAACCTATGGTCAGACCGCCGGCCCTAGACCTGCAACCACAGGCATCCAATTGCATTTCACCTCCATAGCTACCATCACAGCCTGCTTTTCTCCTAATAGGTCAGTCACTTACTGCTGGGGGCAGGGCGGGGAGGAGTTGGTATTTCTTATTTGCCAGCCCACGCGCTGCAAGGTGCTGGGGTCTGTCTGTCCTAGTCTGGTGGCCTTCACACAGCGCTGGTTTTCAGGTTGGGCTTGCTTCCCGGTGTGGCCTTCTTCTCTCTAGCCCGGATCTGTGAATGGCCAGTACATCTAAGTGCTATGTATATGTGGCACTTTATACCTAAGCCCATAATGGACTTTACTTCTCAGGTCTTGGCAAGATAAAATGTAACTACACTCTTAACAGGTGGCAAGATCATTGAACATTGTGTCATGATCCTGAGTATGACACAAATCATTAGTATGCGAAAAATATATGAAAACTACTATATAATTGTATTTTTAATTTTTTTTTCAGTATTAAGGTTTAAACTTAAGGCCGCTGAACTGAGATCTCCACCCTTTTCTCTTCTTTGCTTTTTCTCTGAGACAGGGACTTGCTAAATCACTCAGTTGTCCAGGCTGGGTTGGAAAATCGAGATACCCTTACCTCAACCTCCCAGAGTTCAGGGATTGCAGATGTGAGCCACCATGCCCCAACTTCTTTTTTTGCATTTCAAATTAAACACCACAGAGAATATTGTCCGTTAGCTACGGTCTTTCATCCTCTCACAAACCTCAAAGAAAAATTAGCCTTTTTGTCTTCCTGATATTTATGCCCATAAAACTACTGTTGGAAAAATTATCAGACATATTACAAGGCAAAAAAAGGTTTTTGAGTACTGAACTGAATGAAGGACTTGGAACACATGTGGATTGGCTTCATCTCAGGGCTCCCAATGTTGAAATCCCACAGTGGCTACGTAAGGGCAGTATTCCAGATGGCCAAGGTCAAGGAATTGAGGTCAGGCTGGCAAGATACACCCAGAGTGTTGTAGGCTGAACAACTCAGGTCTCAACACCAGGACCAGAGGCCAGGATCAGCCTGAACTCCCCTGGATTTGAAAGTACCAAAATAAACACCTGCCTAATCCTACCGCAGCCTTACCGGGATTATCAGGCAGGAATCGGGTCTCCGACTGCTGACCTGGTCTAGCAGCGACAGCAGAGCCCCTGAAGTGGACACTACCATGCAACTGTAGACCCTTAGGATAACTAACTTGAAATTAAAGAGACATTTCATTGTTTTCTTTGAAGTACTTTTTGTTCAGCTTTTTTTTTTTTTTTTGATTGCATGTTTTTGGCTTTTCAGAAGTATGAACATTGTTTTTAGATTTTTTGGTTTTCTTTTATTTCTTGATTTTGTTTTTTCCTTCTTTCTTTCCCTCCTGTCTTCTTCACTAGTTTCCTGAGGTTTAAGTGATTTCATTTTGTCCACTGGCCTTGCTTATAATTTTTCTCCTTTTATTTCTCTATTTTTTCCTCTTACCCATTTAAAATTTTCTCTCCTTAGGGTAAAGTTACACTACTGAGTGAATATGTGTGGCATATGATTTTCTGATTTGACTTAGACATTGTTATATAACTAGAAATTTTATACTTAAGGTTAAAGGAGCTGAAATATTAGTTATCACATTTTGTCATTCTCTAGTCCATGCTTGATGTTTCTGTTATTACTGATGTTTTGTTATTACTAAGCCAAGTTATTGTGATCAATTCACCTCCCTTTACAAACTCATTCCAAAATTGGCATTTGAAATGAATAGACATTTCTCAGATGAAGACGTACAAAGAGCAAATAAATATGTGAAAAAAATGCTCAACATTACTGGTGGTTTGAGACATGCAAACTAAGCAACACTGATATTCCATCTCGTTCTAGAAAGAATTACTGTCACCAAGAAATCAATCAATAACAAGTACAGTAAACTTGGGGAAACAAAGAACTCTTCTCCGTTTCTGGTATGAGTGTGAACTGGTACAACCACTATGGAAATCAGCATGGAGATTTTCCAAAAAGCGAGAACTAGAGGTTCCATTTGCTGCAGCTGCTGCCCTTCTGGTTGTCTTCCCCAAAGAGTGAAGAGCATCACACCCTAGTGATACATGCATACCCATGTGTTGTAGTCAGGGGTTGTGCAGAGAACAGTTAGAGTCAGGACATGGAGTTTATAACATTACTTTACGATGGTGACCCAGGGTTAACACAAGAAAGTGCAGGAAATCTGTTCACAGCTCTAAAGACACAGAATATTCAGCCAAGGGCCTGAATCCCACAGCAGTGTCTCACTTGAGTCCAGATGAAGACCCAGAGCTCTCAACAGTGCCTCCCACGAGTCCAACTGGAGGTCTAGAGCCCACGAGCAGGACTCACGCCAGTCTCTTTTATGGATCCGTGCTAGGAAGGTATAAAGGTCAGCGGTTGAAGATAGAAAGTCTGCCAGCAGTCCTACTAAGCCACGAAGCAGGAAAAAAAATTATTTGTTTAAGAAAAAACGGATGCACCTCAAGCCATAATTTTATGTGAGGTGCATCAGACCCTGGAGTTTAAGTATTGCATTGCTTCTGTTGTGTGAGAACCCCAAAGGGCAAATGAGGAGCATAATGGAGGATAGATGTATTGGACAGCAGGAAGAACTTGTTTAGGTGGCCAGTGGTACAACACGGCAGGGCAGGCCAAGGATGGGAAAGGAAAAAGAGAGGAGGAAAGGAAGAAACGAAAAGAAAGATTTTTAAAGAGGGAGGAGAAGAAGGATCAAAGGGAGAGGAAGGGAATGGTGAATAAAAGAACTAAGATATATTATGAACAGGTACAAATTCCCTGTAATGTATATGATCAGTATTATGATGAATATGTAGTAATAAAAAAATGGTTAAAAAGTAAAAAATCTGTCTGCTTATTATTATTTTACATGAACTTATTTTCTCTCTGTCGTCTTTCTCTGTAGTGATAAGTGGATTTGTAATTTGAACTGAAGGAAGCCAACCAGACTCTTTAGACTAGAAAATGAGTTAAACTTGTGAAAGCTATCATTGGAAGAATTTTTTAAAATTAGAAACAAATATTTTAAAAGCTTCCCTTTAGAGACAACTAATGTTAGAGTAAATCATATCAAATTACAATTGTAAGACTCAAAGACTCCTGGGAAGCAATGATTTTATGCACTTTGTTGTAGTACACTGTGATGTTAATGTAAGTTAAGGATGTAATAGTTTACTGGCCTAAAATTCAAAATATAATTTAAGTCTGGAATAAAAAGTTAACTGCCCATGGGAAGTTAGATACTAATTGAAAAGACTTTGCCAATAGCTCACCAAATGGCTCTCTAGAGTGACAAAATTGCCATTGCTTGGGAACTTGTTAGAGATGCAAGTTCTGGAGCACTGCACAAGCTCATTGAATGAGATACTTCAAGGTGGGACTCAGAAGCTCATATTTTAATAAGTCCTCCAGTCACATTGATATATGCTGATTTTAAGAGTCATTGGACTATTTATATTCCATCAAAATCTCTGTTTGTTCTCACCATCATTAAAAGTTGAATTAATTTTACAACTTTGAACATAACAATACTCAATATATTAACCATTGTCCATCTCCTATTATGTTGTTTTGAAATTCTATATCATCGTTTCATTCTTGTTTTAAAATTTTAAAAAATTAAAAATCGAATTGATTTGAATTTGACCTATATACATTAAGTATACCAATTGATACGGAAAACAAAAGTGGCTCTTTTCAAATTTGAGTGTTAGATTTTTATCTTTAGAGCACTGTCTTTTACGCTGAGCTTTCATGCTGCTATTTGGAAGGTCTTTGGAAGCATTGAAAACCATACTTACTGTTAAAGAATGAGCTGAGATTTCAAAGACAGTGAAAAATATCTTGTATATACATAATCCTTAACCTAAAGGAATATGAAATTATGACCTGAATGTATGAGATTTTCACCACCTTGCAAATGGGACTAAGGAAGGATTTGACCACAGTACGGTATTTTGCATAGGTGCAGGTTAGGGGTAAATGCAGGGAAATCTGGGTTCATAAGTGTCTAGGCTGGGGCTCAAAGGTGGACACTTTGAGGCTCAGAAATCCCACTGTTAGATAATGTCAGGTTAGGTGTACAAGACAAAAAATGTAGGAGTACAAGACAAAAAATGCTTCTGTGTTTGGAAATTTATCTGTGTATCTTCAAGGGAGAAGAAAGTGAAAACAACAGGTGGGGAATGCAATTGAAAAGATGGATTAATTCCTGAAAAAAATGAGTTAAAACAAGATAAACGTTTTTATTTTGAGGCCTAAAAACACCTTCAGTGTTAAAAAGTTAATATATTACAAAACATTTTTGCAAGTTAATACATGTGTTGCAGGACAAATGCAAAGAATGAAGAAGCAAAGAATGAAGTCCTTTACGCTCAGTTTAGTTTGGTGCCCTCCTAGGTCCTGAGTGTACACACACCACATGCTATTTTGTGTGACTGAAGTCATACAGGGTGCGCCATGCTTTTCTACATGGTGTGAATATTCACCAACTCAAAATCCCAAAACTACGAAAATATTTTGGTACTGAATAGTACACTACACTGACTGAATCCGTTGGAAAAAAATCATAAACTTTCCTTTCTTGGGGATAAAACTTTTACTAAAGACAAATATGACAATAGGGTTCTAGGTAAAAGTATTGGTAGAGTTAGGATCAAAATACTGTTCAATTTAAGAGGTGACACGTCTCTCCTTGGATGCTCCCTCCACCCTTTGCTGCCTACCTGACATCAGGTCCCAGCACACACTGGTCAGTGGCCATGTGATGATCCATATCCAATAGGAAACTTTTCTATCAGTTATAACAAAAAGATGTTTACAAGCCGGCTGATTTACCAGCTGTACACTTTGTCATGTGTTATTACCACCTTAGGATATATTTATTTAGGGGTTTTGAGACTGGGTATTGTGATGAAGTTAGGTGGACTTTGAACTCACTATGTAGCCCAGGCTGGCCTTGAACTAATGGCAATCCTCCTGAGTGCTAGGATTTACAGGTGTGTACCACCAAGCCCTGCATTTTAGGATATTTATGCAGCTTAAATATTGTGCAAGAGTATGAAGTTTGGGCAAAATGAACCCAAGTACTTTGTCAAAAATGCACATCTACATAACATGGCAAAGTTGAGCCAGTACATGGAAATCCATATGGAAAATTCTCAGAAGACTAGGATTGGAAGCCCCATTCAATCCAGCTATCCCCCTCCTGGGTATTTTCCCCAAAGAACTGAAAAGTTCATATCACAGTGATATATGTGCACCCATGTTCATAGCTGCACAATTTGTGATAGCTAAATCCTGGAAACAACCAAGATGCCCATCAACCACAGAGTGGATGAAAAAGATGTGGTCTTTTTATACAATGGAATATTACTCAACTATAAAAAAGGATGACCTTGAGGCCTTCATAGGCAAATGGAGACAACTTGAGACTATCCTCATTAGTGAAATAAATAAGAATCATATTTATAAATATCATATTGTGTCTCTAGTGTAAAAAGTAAATAAGAACTTCAAGAGTAATAAAACCAAAATGTTTAATTGCTATTGTAAAAAAGAGAGGAAAAGAAAGTGCTCTAAGGGATATAACTGCATGCATGTTTGAGTGTGTAAAGTAGATGACCATATTGCTGAATCTTTGTTGGATCTTTGAGCAGAACTGTTTGTAGTCTGACTGTTTGAATATTTACTATGTACCCTTTAACTTTGTAACTTGAACAACTACATCCAGGATGACAGTACATAATTTATAAATTACTGATTTCTTAGTGGGGATTTCTCTCATTCTCCTTTTTCTTTCTTTCTTTTAGAATTCTGTATTGTTGCTACCCTTTTTTCTGCTTTTTTTCTTCTCTTTAAATAAAATTTTAAAAATGTATAATTGCTATTGTAAAAAAAAAAAGGAAATAGGAAGCGCTATAAAAGATATAGCTGCATATATGTTTAGGTGTGTGGGATTGATGACCATATTTCTAGGTTCTTGTTGGATTGTTGAACAGATCTGTTCGCACTCTCACTGCTTTAGTGTCCACTTTGTGTGCTTTAATCCTGTAACTTGAATAACTATTTCTAAAAGAACAATATGTAATGTATCAACTAGTGATTTCTTACTGTTTATCTTCTTTTCTTGAAATTCTGTAATATTTCTACCTTTTTCCTGTTTTTTTTTCTCTTTAAATAAAAAAATGTGTAATTGCTATTGTAAAAAAGAGAAAATAGGAAGTGCTATAAAAGATATAACTGGATGTATATTTATGTGTGCAGGATTGTTACCCATATTGTCTCACTGCTTGAGTGTCCATTTTGTGTGCTTTAATTTTGTAACTTGAACAACTATTTCTAAAAGAGCAATATGTAATTTATCAACTAGTGATTTCTTATGTTCATGTTTGTTTTGAAATTCTGTAATATTTCTCTCCTTTTTCTGTTTTATTCCTTTAAATAAAAAATTTTTTAAAAAGCACATCTATACCTATCATTATAATATAATGGCCTAGGAACACATCTTACATGGAGCTGCAGGCAAAGAGCCCTGACACTTGTCCTCCCTTGTTCCTTTTGACTACCTCAGTGACCAGGCACAGGAGCACATCTAGTTCTTAAGAGGTGGCTTTAACAAAGGTCACTTCCAGAAGACAGTTCTTGTGAAAAACAAAAGGACCCTTATACAGAGATTGTTTAGAGATTTATATAGGCCTCCTCTGACACTGGGCATTAGCTTTTATAACCAGCAATAGTAATGAAAATCTGCATTTAGAACAATGGGTAGAGAATCAGAATTTACTAAACAGGCAAAGAAGGTTTAGCTCTCAGCATACACTCCTGTCCAATCTCCGGGACACCAGGTCTACCAGCTCCATTCCCCAAACACAGCCATTCCTTGTGGAGTACCAGCAAACACTTTTATGTGTGCACTACGTAAATATCTAGGGAGACTAGATGTTTCTAACAAGAACTTTAATTTCCCCCGGTGTGCATAGAAGCATTGAAGAAGGTGCACACATGTATTTAACAAAGCCCTTCATTTTAAAGTGTCTTCTAAAATGGGATATTCTGGTTTAGAGCCTTCCTCTCTTCCTGTCTCTATCAACACAGTGGGGAGACACACACATATATATACTGCTCAGAAGGGACTTTAATGATTCTGCTCCCTAAGTGGTCACACGAGCACTCCTTCCTATGAATTTAACACAAGTACACTCGAGGAGTGAGTTATTAATTCTGCTTTTGTCACACACCGCAACCTCTTTAACATTTAGGAAGACTAACCGTTTTCAGTGAGGACTCTACTGTCCTTCATATAACTACACAAAGCAACGTAAAACCAAATGCACAGACATAAGGGAGAACGATCAGTCTCGCTTCACAAAAGCACACGGATTTAAAGCCCTTTGTCCTTTCTTTTCCTTCTTCCTCCCTCAACCAAGATGAATATAAGAACGTGTACTGTTCAAAGAAGTGGCTCTATCCAGTGTTTCATTATGAATTTCAACAAGGAGATCTACCAAACACCTTATTCATTACCTCTATTTTAATGTAGTTTGTGCACAGCTGAAGATCTAGAAAACTATATATTTCAAATACAGACTCAAAGCTTGTCTCCTATATGCACAGTCATGTTGAACAAGCCACAGAAATGCTTGCATTTGAAAGTGCCTTCTGGCTTAGACTCCTTCATGGTTCCCAAGTCCTTCTTTTTTATGTCTCATGCCAGGTAATCACATGTGTCATTTGTATGTGAAGTCACTTCTAAAAGTTCTTCGAGCAGCTTTGTTATGAATGTGGACACAAAGTATACCAAATTTGTTAGCTTACTAACTCAATTTTGCCATGCATTGGTGATTCCTTGTATAACCTGGTGAACTATTCTAAAATTACAACTCATTTGTTCGGTATCTATGCAGTGTATGTAGTACCCCAAAGTTAAGTGACACATAGGTAACATAGAAGAGTAAGGGATAAGCTGAAATTTTTCAGTGTACACTCACAAAACACCTAGTGAAATGTCTTCCATCCCACTTCTCTCTAAACTAATGGACAGGAACAGACGCTGTACAGTTCAGAGGTGGTTTAAAGACCCTATTTCCAAACATATTATTTCCCATCAATTAAAAAAGGCTACTTAAAAACATGTTAGTCAACTACTACTACTTTTAATTATATCAGGCACTTTTAAATATTAAGAATGAGGTTTTTCAGGTAAGAAAAGAACATTAATAAAAACTGCACATACAACAATGCTCATAATCTAAGGCCTTCTAAATATGACAATCAGTTCTTGAACCATTCCCTGCTCACTTCTTTCTCCCTCCCACCCAGTGGACAATAGAGGCATATGTCATACTTAGATATGGTTGAACAAATTCGTATGTAAAAATTCCCTCACGGAGGACAAGCTTTCCCATGAATTCCAACAAGTGAAAACTTTGCTAACTACTTTATGGGACACTGGCAGCCACTTTAAGGACTACATGTTGCAAAACTTGGCCATATTTGCTCATTACATATCCTGAAGACACAACAAGCACTCTCCACAAAGCATACAACAAGACAGTGTCTGTGCAAGTCCAAGTACAAACACACTATCGTACTTCCTTGGCGAGTGTTTCCCTCCCACCTCCTCCGCATGAGCAGGTACAGATGCCGCCATATTGCTCAGAGAGGTGCTCAGAGAACACTTCCGACCCCCAACACATCATTTCAGATGAATTTTAGCAAAACGATATCTACAGAGTGAGATTTTACGGCCTCCACATTTAACAAACCTCAGGTCTAGATAAGACCAGATATTTCAATTAAGGACTCGGTTTGTCCATTGCATATACACAGTAGTCTTGGATGAATTTCCCATGTGTAACAATGGTTATCATTTGAATGTGTCTTCAAAATATGAGCATTTTGGACTAGAACCTTTCCAATATCTACCAACCCAGTGGGCTATAATATATGGATTTTCATAAGACAACTTTTCCTAGAAATTTTAACACAAAATACACATGTACCGATAAATTTTCTTCTTTAAATCCAAGCATTTTCGGAGAACCAGTGAGCGGCCCCCAAGATCCAGCCACTGCCATGGTGGAACCCAGGTGGCTGCATATAAAAGTAATTTGCCTGCCCTCTTGGTAAGAGCCTTTCTCCAGCGTGAGCTAGGAGGAGACCCAGTAATGTCTCCTGTGAGCCTACTGGTGTGCGGGCTTGGAATCAACCGCACCCCATTAGCAACTGGGCACAGAGGTCTGAGCATCTCTTGGGAGGATGACTGTATGTGATATAGCAAATATGGGGGGGGGTCTCCTCTATCTTCTCTTTGAAAGAAAGTGTTGTTTTCAGTTTTGTTTCATTATGGTTAATTGCTTTACTCTAGTCAATATTCTCTTTTGATTGATTTTATAATATTCTGTCTTTGGTTTGATTTTGCTATACCTCATTGTCTATAGACAACTATTGTGAAGATAATGAGGTATTACCTATTACTGTTATCCCGGCAGTAATATTACCTATTACTGTTATAACCTGCTGTGTAGTTCTGTACCAAATTCACTGCACTGTCTCAATTGGTTTTGTTCTGTCTAGTTCTGTTGTATTTCTACTACCTTCAAAAAAAAAAAAAAACCCAGCATTTTGTCTCCTCCTTGCTCTCACTTGTTTTTTCTTTTCCTTATCTATTTTATAATTTAGATACTCTTGTAATACTCTACGATTGAGGTTGCAGGCAATGCTTTTGTAGCTTGGGAATCCTACTCTGCTAACTAGTTAACTGTACACTGGCAACTGCTTCAATGTCTAAGGATAACATGTTGCAAAATTTGGACTCATTTGCTCATTACCCATCCTACATTCATAATAAACACACTCCACAAATATTTGTATTTCTTAAATATACATCAGGCCCTGTGCATCTAGAAATGCTAGATATTTAAAAAAACTAGTTGACAGTGGCAACTGTATAGTATTGGGGAATAAAGTGCATATACAAAACAATGGTGATATAACACAAAAAGCTTCTGTATGGAGCCAGACTGATGCTGGACCTTCTCTTCCTTCTCACTGCCCTCACTGTCTCCTGTTCCATGTGCTCCAACCCAGGGCACCCTCACCCCAGGGTTACACTGCAGAATTAGGTAAGCAGTGGGTGATTGAAGCTTCATGTGTGTATTCAGCTGTTCCCCGATGCTTTCACTGCCACCTGAGCACCACCTCTGCCAGACCAGAGGCTCACAGGCACTCGTACCTCACAAGGAACGGCACACTGGAACAGGCAAGGTTGTGTGCTGTTTATGAAAGTCTAAATCCTGACAGGCCGAGTTGGGGCTAAGACGGTGATGTCAGCATCGAGGTATGGCTGCAACTACCGATTGGCATTTGCAGAGTAGTCTGACTGCAGAGATCACAGTAAATCGATTGCTCATAGGCTTGTATCGTAACCCTATCAGTAGTTGGAACCGACAGCAGCTGCATTTGGTGGCAAGCTGTGTGGAGACGATTGTGCATCTTTGGTTGTACAGCTGCACTGAAGGCAGGCTTAAAGTCAGAAGCTGGCACTTATTTCAGTCTGTTCATGATCCACCCCTTATTTACCACTTCTGTTAGCTCCTGTTTCCTTCTCTGCAGGCTTGTCTCAGCATCTTAGCCAACCCTAGCCAAGAGGAAAAAAAAACAGGTATTGCAGAAAGCTTCTTGGAAAGGGGGAAGGACACAGTGATGAGACGGTGAAGGACTGCAAGGCTGCCAAAGAGAGCTGCATTTAAGTCAGATACCAGAGTCCCACTTCAATTGTGGGTCCGTTCTAACAGATGAGTCCTATTCTTCCAGCCCCCTTTGTCACATGTGTGACAATGAGTCATTGAGGAAGCCTTCAAAACTGCTTTGCCACATGGAGACTAAGCACCCTGCACTAAAAATCAAGATTTTGGAAGATTCTTTTCCTTCCTTCCTACCTTCATTCCTTTTCTTTCTTTCTTTCTTTCTTTCTTTCTTTCTTTCTTTCTTTCTTTCTTTCTCTCTTTTTCTCTTTCTTTCTTCCTAGAAAAGCTTTAGCACAAAGCACAGAAGTAATCTTTGAAGGTCACAACTTCATCAAATGTGTCTCCAATGATCATCACTCTTCATGGCAAGTGACACTATTCAAACTCTGAAGGCCTTTGCTCTTGGTGAAGAGTTGATCCTGTCTGCTCCTGAAGACACTTGTCACTTTCAGGAGTCCACCGTTCAGAAGGTGGAATGTGCTTCTCTTTGAGCTTTCACCATAACTAGATAAATGGATGAAATAGAGGAGGTCACTGAGGAACAATCGTTAGAGATTACATGGACTCTACTGACATTCACAGGAAGCTACCAGTGGGTAAGGGACCACTGCTCTGACCTACTAAATAAAGGTGAGTGTCATCCCTGCTGTTGCTTCTAGAGATGATCTAAAAAAATCCACTTTAAAAAGTCAATGCCAGAAGATGTTGCTTTTCCGTGGTTTTTGAAAATTAAACTGGTGTTTACAAGATGTGTGATTTTTCTAACTGTATCATATGTTGGCAATCTCTTTACGTTTAAAAGGTCCAGATGAAGTTGAGAGCAGTGTTTTCATATTATATATATAGGCTCTCTATAAATGGCTGAGCAGTCTTCCCAAAGGGTGGTAGGCCTTTCCAATACTCCAAGTGTGGGCTGTCACTGGATCATCTCTCTTTGGAAGAAAAAAGACCACCAGTCTGTGCAGCAGCGGCTTGAAAATTCCCCTACTTGTCATCATCCTGGGCTCCACTCATTTTCTAGGACTGGTAAGCAGCGCCCCCCCCCCCAATTTTTAAACCATTATTGAAAGGAGACGAGGTTTCTTTCAACTGGGACACAGAAATCACTCCAGGTCCAAGATCTACACAGTCTCACGGCTGACTGTGGCAAAGCTTCTTATGTATAGACCTGTTTTCTTGGGCCCTGGAAGTAACAACCATATCAGCAGCAGGCGTTCCATGACCTCTTGAATGGGCCATGTCCTGGTAGCCTGGTGGGGGTTTCATCTAGGCTTAGCTGGATTGTGCCAGGAGATCTGGGGATCTGTAGAATCCTGGCTCAGAGTGGCTGCTGCTGCTGTCAGGATATCAAGGTGGGGAGAGGTGGAGGAGCAGCAGTTCACTGGTGCTTTAGGGCTGGGCCAGGCCAGTGGGCAGCCTCTGTGTGGGTTCCAAGAGCCTGCAGGGCAGAGGCCGTGACCTGTCCTGAGCCCATCCACCCACCTCACCCACCAACCTGGTGCCAGCACTCACGTAGCCTCTGTTTTTGTCATTCTTGGATGCAATATTTTGGGACTAGTTCATTACCTGTTTGGTCACGGCCTACTTAAAAGTGCAAGGCTTTATGCTTTTGGACTGTCACCATGTAATTTGTACTATTTCAATTCACAAATAATGCCAAGTATGGCAAATCGATGTGAGATAAATAAGCAAATAATAGAGAAGTCCTAGAGTCACTCCATTTACAAACAAAAGCATTGCCTGCAACCCCAATGGTAAGAAATTACAAGAGTATCTAAATTATAAAATAGATAACGAAAAGAAAAAGCAAGTGATAGCAAGGTAGAGATAAAATGCTGGGCTTAAAAAAATTTTTTTTTATTGGTACACGTTTGCGGTACAGAATGATTTTATTCATGGTGGGGATTTACTGACTGTACGTAGCACATCTTAATTCTCTTCATTTCCCCTTCCCCTCCCTTCAAGAAGACTTAAGTGACCGAGGCGAAGCGCTACCCGCTTATAATCCCAGTACTCTGGTGGCTGAGGGAGGGTAAAATTTCAAGCCCCACCTAAGAAATTTAGTGACGTAGCTAGACCTCGTCTGAAAATAACATTTTAAAAACGTGGCTGGGGTCCAGTTCATTGTGAAGAGCATGGGTTCATTCTTCAGCACTGAAAATAAAAGACTTTAATAGATGGATATATTTCATATTATGCATATGTTACATTTTCATAACTTAATGTATACTATCAAAGCTAGTAAAACTTTCAGCAAAATTATGAGTAACTTTAAAAATTAATACTAAAATTTATGTAGAAAGATAAATGTCTGTGAAAGTTAAAATAATTTTTTTAAAAAATCAAAGAAATGACTTATCCAAATAGTAATTCAGACATATTACAAGAATACTGCTAACAATGTGATATTAGTACAGGAACACATTGGTAGTTAAAAGAATGGAATAGAGGCCAGAAAGTAGGTAAAAATATATATCATTAACATACCATAATAAGGAAAAGTTATATTCTTTAATATAACAAAAGAAAAGTTAGGTTACTATATGAAGAAGAATAAATTTGAAATTTATATTTTACATCATTCTCAAGAAGAAAAACACCTTACTTCAATGTACCGAAGTTCTAAATTTGAAAGACAAGAATCTAAAACTTTGGTAGAAAAAAAGTAAGAATTTAATTTTGTGATCTCATCTTGAGAATCCCCAAAACCATCTCAAAACACAGAAGAAAAAAGAAAAAAGTTAATATATTTGGCAGTGCATGAATATAAATATTTTATTTAACAAGGGATTGTAAAAGCAAATAAGACATGGGTATAGATTGAAAGAGGATGTTTAGAAAGTGAAAATTGACAAGTGATAATTGTATCACATCCATATATACGTGTTGATGGTTGGTAAATAAGCAAGAAGTTCTACTAATCCCATGAAGCATGTATTAAACATGTAAATACAAATTCACAAAAGGACAGAGATGCAAATCAAATGGATAATAAACACATGAACAGATGCTCACTAATTTAAATCATGGAATAGCATTATCACAACCAAACAGCAGCCTCAGAATAGTAAGTGCTTATCAGGTCAACTGCTGGAGGAAGTGGGGTGGGGCAGTCATTGTAGGTGTAATTTGATGGTATTTAATAAAATGAAGTACTCATATAAACTATCACCCAACACGCCCACTGCTGGTGTACACCTTAGAGAAACTCCCCTGTATCTACAGGAAGACTTGTTTACTGCAATATTAGATGCTTAATTAAGGAGTAGGAAGCAGTAAGTATCATACGCAAATGCCATCCATGAAGCTCAGATTTACCAGTGCTGGAGGGGAGGATCTTCTAGGAGGCTCTCAAAAAACAAACCAACCAATAAAGCCTTTTCCATACTTGGATTTTGAACAAATTGAGAAATAAAGGCAAGAATGCACCTAGATAGAGATCTAAGTATTGCTACTGATATCACAGCATTAGAAAATATTAGTATGGAGGAACAGAGGCCCATTAACTGAAAACCACAGTAAGCAGAATCTCTACCTTTTGGGAACCTGCATTTGAGCAGGAAAGGAGACCCCACAGGTGTTTGGTTTGATCACAAGTATTCTTCACAGGGTGGTGTGTTGAAGGCTGAGGCCCCAGCTGATAAGAGATGGTGGAGAATTCAGGAGGTACAGCCCACTAGAAGAAAGTCAGGTCACTGGAAGTATGATCTTGGGGGAATGTTGGGATCCTGAGTCCTCTTCTGTCTATTTTCTCTTTCCCACTACCATGATGTGAGGAGTTTTTTGCTCCATAGTGTGGTCCTTACTTGATACTCTGCCTCACCACAGGTCCAAAACAATGGAGCCATGCGACCATGGACTGCACTCTCTGAAACCTTGAGTGAAAAGCCTTTCTTCTATTACCTTGTTTATCTCAGGCATTTGCTACAGTGATAGAAGGCAAACAAACACAGTAGCCAGCCAGGACTCAAGAGGAAAAAAGGCAGGACTGAGTAGACCATGTTCAGCTATTCTCACATTTACCCATCAAGAAATCATTCTATCTTCCAGAGGCAGAGTGAGAGGCCTATAGAATGAAGTGCTTTAGGAAACATGACATCCCTTGGGAAGATCAGTAACATTATCTAATGGCATAAAGTTGGTGGTCGAGTCAGGAATGATTCAATTTACTGTTTAGTATAATATATGCAGTTTAAAACACTTATAAGGGAAGGAGAATAATTTAGCTAAGGATATAAATGGAAAGTAGCTTTCGAAGGCAGAGATGACATAGACTTGATAATGTCCATATCTTGGGTGGGGGTTCATGCTAAATTTTTAAAAAAACAAAAGAGGAGATTTGGACAGGTAGAGGGAAATGTGAGTTGAGGGAAACCACAGTTACCAAGAAAACATGTAGAAGCCAGAAAGGACTCAGCATAGCGCTGTTTTCATTGGTTTTCGTCTGTAACACGGAAAACAAATGAAAAACAGTTACTGAATGGCTGGGGTGGTCTCAGAATTCAAAGACAGACAAGTTATCCCATCTTCTCTTGTGCTTTATCATCTTTTGAGAGACAGCTTTCATTCCTATGTGAAGTTTTTATGTCTGGTGAAAGTTTGGAATCCTGGGGAAATAGGAATCCTGGGAGACAGCAGAGAAGGAAACCAGAGAGCAGACTTCTGTCTGTCTGTCCCCGGCTTTGCTTTTCATTTCCTGCCTGCCCTTTAACCATTCGTGCTCTGCTTTTGGAGTTTCTCACTAGCGAATCAGACATGTTACTCATTCGGTGCATCTTTTTTTCTTTTCCAGAATCTAAGCGGGAGACACACCACGGGCTTTGCCATATTTTGTTACATAAATATCTTGTGAGAAGGCTGCCAGCAAACTGCCCCTCCGCGGAGCTGGAGGGCGGGGTCCCCAGGCGCGTGGCCAGCTGGGGACCCTCCCGGGCCTGCTGCAACTCAGGTTGGGGGTGCTGGTCTGCAGGGACTAGGATGCAGCTTGGAAAAGCACCGCTGGCTCGCTCCGCCCGCCCGCAGTTGACAGATGGCATTTCTTGTGCGTCTGTGCGCGGAGGGGGGTGGGGAGTGCTGGTAACAATAGCAGCAGTAGCCACTTGACAGGCTCCCTGCTGCCAAGAATTTGCATGACGAAGGCGTGCTGCCATCTGGAGAACTTCAGCTCACTGAGGAGGAATCAACATAGCTGCAGCTCCAGGCTGCAGCCTCTCCTCCAGCGGGGGAAGGAGCAAAAGGCGAATCAGTCGCACTACCTGGCCCGGGACCCCCTGCTCCAGGCCCCTAGGAGGGCGGCGTGGCAGCGGGACCAGGCCTGGCGATGCCCCTGCTGCAGATCTGGCGCTTGGGGTGCATCGGGTCAGCAGTCCGCCACCTTTGGGGCCTGAGTTTGTTTATGCACCGGTAGTTGGTGGAGGAAATGTGGACCAGGGAAGGAGGAAATTCAAACAAGGACCCCCTTTCCCATGACCTCCAGCGGAGAGTTGAGGGAGGCCAAAGGCTGACCACGTACCCCAGGGACTCTGTTCCCAGACCAAAATCCTGTGCTTTATAAACACATGTGCGGTCGTTCCATCAGCCCAAACCCAGGCTTTCCCGCCGCTGAGCTCCTGCATGTTTAAAGCACAAGGAATCTGTAAAGTGTAAAAAAGAGATTTACTTAAATCTTAATTTTATATTTAAACGACTTCCTTCTGCAGCTGTTTGGGAACTGCAAGGTGTCTTTTTCTCAAAAAAAAAAATTTTTTTTCCCCCCTGAAATTACTCTAATGGATTTTTAAATTTTTCTGTTATCAAATGGGATCTGAAGTGAGATGACATTTTATTGGCAATTACAGCCTCTGGATAAAAAGTTAGCAACAGCAGCTAAAGGGCTGTATTTAGTATCTACGACCAGTGAGTTAGATAAACTGCCGATCTTGTTGTTTCAGTATCAAACAACCCCAGGAAGGCTCCTGACAGGACAAAATACAGAGTCCCAAAAATGTTAATTAGTGACAAATCTGTAAAGGAGAGTGCTGTCACATTCACTGCTGATGCTTGGTGAAGTTCCCAAGGTGGCAGCTGTGATAATATGCTTACCTCTGCCTTCACTACCCTAGCAGCTAGAGGTCTGTGCTTCGGGGTGGGCTGTGAACAGAGGGCAGGCTAATCCTGGTACACCTGGGTCTCCAGAGGATTTCCTGGAAGGTACCGAGCCATCTGTGGAATCTAAGACCAGAAAAAAAGGCAGCCCCTCAGCTGCAGGAATTTGCAGTTGTAGTCTCAACAACCCGGTGATGCGTGTGCTGGCCTTCTGGGGGTATCCGGTAATTAAATCTTAAATTCTCTGAAGCCCATGCAGAGGTTGGTTGTCAGCTATCTTCTTTGATACTTCCTAGAGGAGATGCAGGTGGCAGGCATCAGGACCGTGCTGTGAGCATGAGATGGAATTTTCCAGAAAGATGGAAGATGTGTCTACATAAAAGATACAGACCATGTGCAACTGTTCGTGAAAGTCACGTAGCTACATCCTTCACCAAGCACGAAGGATTCTGACTGAACTGTATTATTTCAGAGAATGTAAGCTTAATGCTCATGCAACAAAATTTAAATTTAAACTTTGGACAACCTTTTCAGGTAGAATTATTGAAGTAATTCAGTGTTCAGGTGACTCGGTTTAATAACTATGCACATTAATTTCTATACAGAGTCGTAGCATGGCGACTTCTTCAGTAACTAACTACCAGGGGCTTGGAGAGGCTGACCCAGGACTCGGGTGAGGAGGAGAAGGCGCTCGAGGCATGGCATCTGAGGAGATACTCGGTCCAACATGAAAATGAGTTAAAAAGTGGCTATTTCCTTAAACACCTCCCTTGCTGCACCCGCTGTGGGTCCTGTGAGAAGTGTCTTGATCCATATACAAAAATCACTCCACATTATGCCCCTGGCTATTTCTGTCACTGCTCAAGAAATCTGTGAGTTCTGTAGGACTGTCATTACAAACTTTCTCTCTTCTCCATCCATTGGACCTTTTCTAGTTTTTTTGTTGGGCATTATCTTGATGCTCAAATAGCCCTTTCTTCCTACCCTGCTCCCAATTTGGAACCACTGGATGGACTATGTACATTTGGGGGTGTCCTGTAATTAAATCTGAAATCCATGCAAATGTACAATCACATTTGTTAATGAATGCAGGCAGGCAGAGTTACAGATATATGTAATCAAAGCGATTTGAAGCTTTCAGAAAAAGATCAGATTAAAGTAAATACTAAATGAGTAATCGTGATGAACATATGTCCATTGGAGTATGTCTCTTGATATTTAGATTTGAAAATACAGTTGTGATAGCCATCATCTAGAAACAACTAAAGACTGAAGGGAAAAAGGAGACAGTTACACTAGTGAAATTATACACTGCATTGTAAGTAAAACTCCAAGGCAACGTAATTTTTCTTTGAGTCTTTTAAGCATAAGGATGCAACTGACCTGATGAAAAAATAGTGCTTGATCTCTATGACAACCTGCTTTTAGGTTCTATGTGCTGTGAAGGGCCTATTTGTGATAACAGAGGTGAGTCCCAGTAAAGGTGGTATGAGGGTGACCTTCAGAAGAACCTCATCCATCTGAAGGACAAGCGGTGTCTCAGCTTTTTCCTTAGCTCTACTGTACGGTTAATAAGTAGTCAAAATTGTGTATCAATCAGTTGAGTATTTTGATAAAAATGTCAATTTTTCTGAAAATGTCTAAACAAGGGAAACCATTAAAATGTTACAAGTTTTCTCAGTGGTATCAGCAAGGGAAACCATTAAAATATTAACAAGTTTTCTTTGTGGTATCTACACAGTAAAAGAATTTTAGTTTCTGGCTGTATTTTTGTGATGTCTGTTCAATCTTAAGAAAACTGAATTTAAAAAAAATTAATCAACAATTTTTTGTTTCTTAAACACCAGTCCATGAGATAGAGTCAATCTGTGGACAGAATCAAAATATTTGTATGTGTTAGCAAGAAAGAAATAAAGTAATATAGAGGTCTTGTTTGGTTAAATATATATTAGCTTGCTTTTGTATCTTTTATGGTATGTAGCCGTTCGTGGAGGGGAGTGGATAATAGGTGAATTGTGTCCCCTTGGAAAAGATAGCCTTAGTAGGTCAGAATATAACCTTAAAGTCCTCCCAGAAGTAATATATTAAAGTGAGGTCTTCAGGTGTATCTTAATCTGACTGCTCTCCTTACAAAAAGGGGAAATGAGGACAATTTGTGAAGATGAAGACATACATGGTGCTTCTCCCAGCCAAAGAATGTTTGACAGTCCGCCAAATGACCAGAGACCAGTGAGACTGATGGCACATACTGTTTTGCTCAGCTCATATAAAGAACCAAAGCTGCTGGCATCCTGGTTTTGAACTTTTAGATGTCAGAGTGATGAGATAATGAATTTCTGTTGTAAAGGCATTTGTCTGTGGTGCTTCAGAGCAGCCCTGCAAACACTGAACCAGCGGACTTACTGGAGCAACGTCTGCTGATCGTAAAACCGGTTTGGAGTATTCGTGCACTTGTATCTACATCCCAAAATGACACGCTCTTAAAAGTATTGTAGTAAAGCAAAACTACTCTTCGAAAAGTGCCTTCAAAGGAAGTTGTGCTTGGTACACATGAACATCAGTGACTTGGAAAACTAATTGCTTCTTGAACCCAAACTTATGAACATGTATATTGGAACGACTTTTAGAATTACCTTGTTACTCAAATGTACAAATGGAGTTAGGATTTTAGTCCAGATCATTAATGAAGCACCACAAGGCAAAGATCTTGGGTAATAAAAGGTGGTTTCCTTCCCTCATAGATAAAAAGCAGTGTTCTGTCAAAAGCAAGTTCATGGGCTAAAAGTATAGTGATATCTTTCTTCCTCTAGGAATGTAGTATTGATAGACCATCCTTAAAAGTGATTACTTCTTTGTTAAAACATTTTAAAATCTCATAACTTTCCAGGTTTCTTCTCTAGAATGTGAGTCCCCTGAAGAAAATAGTTCTTGCTAATTTCTAAGTAAAATCCCCTTTTGAAAGGATTTATGCTTGGGCTGTTTTACTGAATGTAAAAAATGAAGAGCTTATTACTGCAACTACCACAAATACACTTTTGCATGGAGGTAATGAATATGGAAATCAAGGCTATAATATTTTTAGTCGCTTGCTTTTGTTTTCCCACTTTTAAAGCAAGATTATATGCGTATAGGAATTTTTTTTTTCTGGCTTCCTAGGTTGCATTCTTTTCCTCTCTTTGATATACAGGGAAAAGAAGTAGGACAATCTAAATATATCTTTTAAGCCAAGGAAGTTAACAAGAAATAATCACTATTTTAAGAAAAAATAAGAAATGGTGACAGTGTTTAAGGAGACTACATAGTGTTTGGATCCTGTTAATTACTGTTACCAGTTCACAAGCTGTCACAAAGGTCCCCTGGAGACTATTTCCAATCTATTTATGGAATCTTCAGAGGAGAAGTTATGAGAATGACTTTTTAATGCTATTCTCTCTAAACTTTCACCATCCCTAGCTTGCAATTAGTTGTCTGGAATGAGGACGCATTTTAGGCAAAATATGCAGGGGTCATAATTTTCTGACCTACTTCCTTTTTCATGTCCAAATAATCTGGAAAGAATTTTTTCCAGATTCTGACTGTCTGCTGTATTAATTCACAATGACATCTTTTCAACTGTCTCGGTTTCCGAGGGCCCTGATAGCATTAGAGTAGCAATTTGCTCCTTGAAGGAATCCATTACCATGCCTGCAGAAATGTGGGCGGATAGACCATGCTGTTCCTTCCTAGTCAGTCACCTTGGAAAAAGTTTATAACTGAGGTGAACTGGCCATAAAGATGGAAGAAAATTAATGCTGATAAAAATAAGTGGATCTTAAAGGAAGGCTGGCTGAGGCTATCTCAGAGAAAGGGCTTCATCAGTGGAACTCATTTGGCTAGTTCCTTCTTTGCATTCCTGTGGAAGTTCTTGACTTTGTATTAGAAAATCATAACTGATGGTTTATTTAGAGTTCCCCTAAGAACCATTTTGGTTTTATTCACTAGTTTCCACTGAGCAGAATTTTACTTCTTCCTCTTCAGCACCATATGTCCATTGGAGAGGCAAAGAGCTTCCTCAGCGCCCTCCGATGGGTTCTGCGTTTGCCAGAGGGCGGGATGTGACGCCCTCCCATCTGGCATGCAAGTTGCCACTTGGCTGCCACCTGTGCTGCCACCCAGGGCCCTTGCCACGCCTCTCCCATCCAGTGCTGCCGACTGCAAGTTCCCATGGCCATTTCCTGGCTGCTGTCCCTCGTCTCTTCTCCAGTGGCAGATGCTGAGGTGGGAACTACTTTGAGAGCCAAGCATTTACTATTACCAGTCTGGCGACGACTCAGACTGTTCTCCAAGGGAAAACATAAGAACAATTATCATGCCCGCCTCTGAGGACAGTGGACTGTCTCTTCACTCTTCCTCCCCTACTCCTAGCTCTGGCCGTGCTATGGAACACACCACTTGGTTTGACCTTTTGCTCTAATACGCAATGTGTCTGATGGGACTCCCAGGGCCCATCACCCTGATCCCCATTTCTGAATAGATCTTGTGCGAGGCTACCTTTGGGTGTGCACAAGGACAGGTTCATTCTGTCTAATTGGCTGAATTTAGGACCCTCCCTAAGGACCTCTGGTCCTTGGACATGCAAACCCCAGACCTGAGAGTCATCACAGAGTTGGGGCCTGTGGGTGTGCCATGCAGGCTACAGAAAGACAGGCTGAAGATATGAATAGATTTAATTGCTGTGATGAGAAAACAATAGTTTTGGATTCATAAACTCATGCTATTTTTAAGAGTTGGAAGTAATCCTAGAATCATTCATTTTATAATGCATTCATTTATTTTATGATATATTACTACCATTCATGTTAATTGATAGTCTACAAAAGCATACATCATGAAATTTATTGTTATAAATATTTGGAATGCATACTTATTATTTATATATATACCCCTGAAATCTGCCATATCTTAAGACTAAAGCATTTTATTTGAATGAGACCATATGACTGCTAAGCGTTCCTGTTGGTCACTGACTTGGAATATTTTGTACACCAAGAAAATATTTTCTTTTCAGTACTTGAAAGTCCATAATAATATTTTTAGATATAAGAACTCAAATTCATAACTCTTTTCTTATTCAACATGTATTTGAATATTAACTGAACAGTGTCAGGTATCAAACTAGGTGCTGGGTAGATAATACTAACAACATAAAAATGATTCCAGATTTTAAAAATAAGTGGCTTACATTTTGACTTTACGGGCCAGTGAAAATGATCTCAAGGACATAAATCTATTTTTTCTTTGTTTGTTTGTTTTTCTATTTCCTTTCTCTAGTGTATCCATCATAACAAAGAATTTGTGAGGTAACCAAGTGTGTTCCTTAGAATGCATTTGGCTATGAGTGAAAGAAAGGTCAATTAAATTCAAAGTGGCTTAAATAATAAAGGGAATTTATTGGCTCCACAACTGAAAAGTCCAGCTGGAGGGTGGGCTTCCAGCATAGTTTAATTAGGGCTCCAGGTCAATTGCTCTGTGACTCTTTTAGCTTGGTCCAATTCCATGATGCATTGTGCTAGTAGTCCTTGGAAGATTTCTCTATGATTGCAACATGAAGGCTCAGAGAAAAATAGGGCTTGATAGTTTCTCTCTCACATGCAAGGGGATTGGTGCCAAATTTAGAATTCTCAGCAAAACTCTTGAGATTATGTTTACTGAATCTGATTTGATCATTGTGTACACCCGAACCAATTAATATGGCTATAAATAAAACATATAAGTTGATTTAAACTAATGCAGAGTTTAAAATTAAGAGTTGAGGTGGAATTAGTTCCCCTCAAAGCAGTTTAGCTGGATGGTTGGTAGCAGATACTTGAACCAAAGCTGAGTGCTATTAAAACTAGGAAATGGATAATTGATGCCAGGTAGAAAGAAAATCATTAAATATTGAATGAATAATTGTCAGAGCAGAATTAAGTCAGGTTCTGTGCTTTTGCTGATTACTATTCATGGACAGTTAACAAGTTCAAAATCAACTTATGTTAGCAGTAATGTCTGAAGTGATCTAGAAATTGTACAGATAAAATAGGCAATTCAGGAAAGTAAAGGGAAAAACCTCTAGTAAAACAACCAAAGGAAAATAAGTGAAAGAAATGAATAAAAACAAAAGCAGACATTAATTAATCAGAAAAGAGAAGGGATTTTTTTTGTGTGTGCATGGCTGGGTTAGAAGACGTATGTACTTTTAAACCAACCCAACATGTGGAAAACTTCAATAAACTGAAAGGTAGCAGCTTCAATAAAATCTATTATAAGCCACTAAATAGCTGCAAGGGTGGCAAGTACTTGGAAGTCAAAATTTTGTACCCAAAGGAGAGAGGAGACAGGGACCCTACCTTTGACACCAATCCCACTGACCATTTGGAGGCCTGGGTGGGGGCTGAGAAGTTAATGTTCTCACAGCAAGCGCAAGGTGGAGCGGAAGAACCCAGCAGACCTTGGGCAAACACGGCGCTGAAGATACTCAGACTACAGTGGAGAACCCGACCAGAGGAGCAGCCTTGGCAAAGATCCCGGTTTTCACTGGAGACTCTTTAAAAAGCTGTACTTCTTTCAAGGAAAAATAATCCCAGGTTTGAGTCAGTTTAATTGGTTTTAATCAAATAGATTAAGGTGATTCGCTATTGCTTTCATTCATTGTCAAATTCAAAATTACTCCTCTCTAGAGAGAGATAACACACCGCCAAATATTTCTTATGAATGACGTCCAGTGTTATGTTATAAAAAAGTATGGCCATTTTGACAGAATAAGCACACAAACAAACAAGAAAAGGATTAAAACAATAAAGTCAGATGTGTACGAAATCTAGATACTGGAATTGCCAAGCACAGATATTAAAATATCTGTGATTGATTTATTAAAAGAAAAGATAAAGAATGCCACCAGGGAATTAGAAAACAAATGTTAAAAAGAAATGTAAACACTGAACAGTATAGTAAGTATAAATTATAACTGGATAAGTTTCACTAAGACAGAATTAATAACTGGGTAGATTTTTCCAGTGCAGAATGAGGGAACTGCAAGACAGGCAAGAAGAAAACACAGAGATATGCAGTCTGAAGCATCACGAGGCAAAAAGAGAAAGCAAATAAGTAAAAATCAGAGACTCATGATCATGGTGAAAAGAACTCCCTATTTTGTTTTTTGCTTGTTTTTGTTTTTTTTATTTCCAACACAAGGTCTTGCTATGTATTTCAGGTTGGGCTTGATTTCACTGCATAGTGCAGCCTGGTCTCAAATTCTTTTTTTTTTTTTTTTTTTTTGTCTTTTTGAGACAAGATCTCTCTATGCAGTTCAGGCTGGCCTTGAGCTCACTTTGTAGCCCAGGCTGGTCTTGAACTCACAACGATCCTCCTGCCTCAGCCTCCCAAGTGCTGGGATTACAGGCTTGAGCCACCAAGTCCAGCTTCAAATCCTTAGTATACCTCCTGTTTTAGCCACCTGAGTCTGCCACATATGTACATGTTGAGTGAGTGAGAGAGAGAGAGAGAATGTGTCAAAAACAATGAAGACTTGCCTTAGAATTTTTCAGAAAGCAAGTAACAATAGGAAAAAACATACAAAACTATTTTTAAACAAAAATAATCCAAATGAGCAATAATAACAAAAGTGACAAACCTTTAGCTAAACTAGTAAAAAGAAAAATACAAAAGAGAATGGTGAAAATGTACCGTAGGTATACTAAGAGAAAGCTGAGAGTGTTTTTGCAATACGAACTATAGCTAGAAAAGAGACTATAATTATGTCTGTATTTCTACTTTCCAAATTTTTAATGAAATGGGTAATTTTCTGAAAAAAAAATAGATTAAGGATATTGACTTAGAGAGAAATGTAGCCATGCATAGTGGTGCATGCTTGTAATAACAGGGCTTGGGAGACTGAGGCAGGAGGATTGTCATATGTTTGAGGCCAGGCTGGACTATATAGTGGCTTCGAGGTGAACCTGAAATGCATAAATGGGACCCTGTCTCAGAGAGAGAGAGAGAGAGAGAAATGTAAATAGTCCAATAATTTCAGAAGTTGTTGGTAAATCACCTTGAGAAGTGTGGGGCTCATTTCATGAATGAGCTACCACTGACTTTTAAGAGTCTAGCAATTTGTGAAATTGTTTCAGAGCAGAGGAAATGGCAAAATTTTGCCATTTACTCTCAATGTTTATAATGATAACAATATGAAAACATGTTTCCAAGTGTATAGAAATCTACAAAAAGGTCTCATTTATAAATAGCTACCAAGCTGGGACGGGTGGCACATGCCTGTCATCCCAGCACTTGGGAGGATGAGGCAGGAGGATTGTTGAAAGTTGGAGGTTAGCCTGGGCTACAAAGTGAATCAAGGCCAGCCTCAACTGCATAGTGAGATCCTGTATCCATCCATGCATCCATCATAAATAAATATCAAATGGTTTACAATTTACACCTTATATATACTAAGAGAAGGCTGATAGTATTTTAGCAATACAAAAAATGTTTAATGTTAGGAATTCTAATATTTTTTTCATACCAATAGATAAAAAGGAGAAAAAGTAGAGTTCTCTGGAGTTGTTATGCATCCAATCTAAAACTTGGTTCCCAATGCAGCAGTGTTTAGAGCCGGGGCTTCTGAGAAATGCAGTCCATCACCTCACTGATGGATGAGCCATTGATGGATTTACAACTGGGTGGAGGATTGAGAGGTGCTGGAAGCTGTAAGGGGGGGAAGGGGCTGGCCGGAAGGTGTTGGGAGAGTGCCCTCTGGGCAGTATCTTCCCTGGCTCTGTCCTCTCTGGCTCTCTCTCCCTCTTTTGTGGCTGCCATAGGGGAACAGCTCTCCTCCACGATGCCCTTCTGTGTTTAAGCAGCAGAGCCAGCTGACCAAGGGCTCAGCTGAAACCATGAGCCAAACCAAGCCTGTGCTCCTTTTTAGTGGTTTATATAAGATGCTTGGTCACACCATCCAGGAACACAGTGTTTGTCAAACATTCTTCCCAAACGGCTCATACTGAGATAGATTCTAAAAGAAGAGCAATCCACATAGTCCCTCTTACCTGGGGAAAGAAAGGGAGGGAGGCTGATCTTTGTGTCACCTACCGAAGTGAATAGTCTAGTTTGGGGAAACCCACAGTTGATTATGCTATAAAGTCCAATAGGATGTTCTCTTGCCTTTTCCTCGCTATTTCTCTGATAAGATCATTGGAATAGAAAATTTCAGAAAATTTAGATAAAGTTAAGAATTCAGGCCTGATATAAAAACAAATAGAACTCACAAAACCAGAACCATAGAATGTTTCTATAGCTTGATGAATAAGTCTATCTGTCTAAGACCAACAAATCTAAGGTGTCTGTGTACTACTTGTCAACCTGATGCTAGACATATTGACCTGGGGAGTAAGATAAAAGTAGTCAAGATAAAAAGTATCTGTGAATATTGGAATTGCCATTACTTGTAGAGAAAACAACTGTCTAATAGATAACAAATTCTATTGATATTCTACTGAAAATTAAACTAGAGTTACATGACTTAGAGAAATATATGTACACAAGTTACTAATCTTCCTATGCTCAAGTCACTAGTTGCACGTGTCATGGTCATATACGGTATCTAATCAACCCAGCTTCCCTGACACTTTCAGAGTTTTAGCACTGAGAGTCTTACAGGTAGGAAGTTCCATCATGTTGAGTAAAATGAGAAAGTTTGTCACCCTAAGTGGGGAAAAGTTCCCAATAATAATCAATGTGAGTGGCTATTATTTTTTTCAAGATGCAAACATGTTAAATTATATAGACATTTATTAAGAAAACATGTACTTTAGCTGAGCAGTACAAATCTAATTTTTAATTAGTGAAGCATCCTTTATTAGAATAGCTTCAGATGAGAAAAATTCAACGTTAGGTATATATATAATCTTCCTAGAATTAATGCTGTTCAAACAAAATGAATGCAATTTGAACAAAAATCTAAATGGATTTTTAAATTCAACAACTCATTCTAAAGCTTCCATGAATGAACTCTAGCAACTTAGATAAAACAGTTATAAGACAGAATATCGAAGAGAGGGAAAATTGGATTTTGAGCTATGAAGATACATTACAAAGTGTAAATAATTCTAGTTGTTTCTTGTGCCAAAAAGCAATCAGCAAATTCAAACGAGTCACAACTCTAGAATAGAAAGTTACAAGTTTAAATATATAAGCATAAGACTGAATTTCAATTCAGAAGGGAAAAAAATCAGTCAAAAATCATGCTGGACTAATTGGTTATAAATTGGTATAACACTGAGTGCTGCTTGGATTGAGCCCTAAGAACAAAGGTGATCACATTACTTATGTGTGAACAAAGAATCACTTCATTTCCCTCCTTGCTTGATAAAGAACTTGAGGAAGATAGAGGCTCATCAAATAAGATCAGCTTTTAATAACGTCAAGCAGAAGAAATTTAGAGCAAACATTGAGATAAGGATTACATTTGTGAAAGTTAAGATTGTCTTCACATATAAAAACAAACACACACGCACTGTAAACAAAGACTAAAGACATATGGCCAATTACATATTTTTATTCAAATCAGCTGGACCAGATTTTTTAGCTCCAAATTGGTAATTAGCAATTTTACTTTTAAAAGCAAATTACGCCCATTGCAACATAATATAGGCAAAGGACCTACACTGGATACTCACAAAGAACAATAAATAGTCATGTTCAACATCGCTGGCAATGAAGAAAATGGGAACTACAGCATCAGTGAGATTATCTGGTCTGCATATGCTTGATTAGACACGACTTACGCTTTTGTGCATAGTGTACCGATATCACTAAATTGCTCTAATTGTACTTAAGTGAACATCTATAGATAAAAGAATATATTAAAATGTGGCAGGCGGGTGCCACTTATCTGCCTGTATTTCCATTCAATAGTACCCTTGTTAATATAGTCATCTTTATAAAATTATTTGAATATTATTGCTGTGTTTTGTTTTTATTTCATAAAAATGAGTGGAAATGTATAAACACACTTATGATAGCTAAGATGATTGTGCTGCAAATTTTATTAGTTCTTGGAACAAAACAGTTAACATTCATAAGATTGGATCAATTTTGCATGTTTGTGTCTGGTGATCTGAGGAACTCTTGAAGATCACTATGGAAAATAATAACCCTACTTATGTTCCCAACACCTTATTTTGGAGGCCTATATTGTCATTGTTTTGAGCTCTTTGTTATTGTTATTTATTTGTCTTTTTTTGTTTCTTGCTTTTCTAGTAATTTGTTTTGTTTTGTTTTGCTTTTCTCTGTAATGCAGAAAGGAAAGAAGTACATGTAGAGGCTTATACATGCCTAGAACTTCTGCTAAACAGTTTACGAGAATCGATTGTATTATGCCTGATAAAATGAACTATGTTGAAGAAAAAGAGACGTTACAGTATCCATTGCTGATTCCATATCGTCATGCTGTGAAATCCAGTAATGCTTTTATTCTTTGTTCAGAGTGGTTTTAGTCTGATTTGTATTGTTTGATTTCAACATACATGAAGGTATGGACAGCTATTTTGAAGAGAACGAGAGACATTACGGCAGCTATTGTTGATTTTCCTATTTTCTGGTTTTGAAGGCCTCTAATGCCTTCATTACTCTGTTTTGATCAGTTTTATACTATTTTGTTTTGTATGAATTCATTATGTGTGAAGACATAGACAACTATTTAGAAGAAAACAAGAGACATTATGGAGCTACTGTTGATCTCCTGTTGTCTTGCTTTCAAATCTGTGTCACAATGTTTTCTTCTGATCTGCTTTGTTCTGTTTTGCTTTACCCTCTTTAAACTAAAAAATAAAAATAAATAAAAATAAATGAGCAGAAAAGAAAAATTAATAATGACTTACATAACTGACACAAAGTATGTATCACATTTTAACAAGGGAGACAGAGATGGAAATTAACTTGACATCTTAAAAACATTCAGCAAATACATAAGAAGTATCTAAAAAAGCAAAGTATAATTAGGAAGTTTTTTTTTTTTTTTTTACCTACTTTGGAACTTCTAATGGTGTGTTATTACTTCACTTTTCTTCATTTGAATTTGATATTTCTTGACAGAAATTCATCATGTGTAAACTGATCAAATGAGTAAATATGAAATAATGTACTTTAAAGAAGTTTTCAGCAAACTGGCCCTTTAGCACATTGTTGGTGCTGTAAAATTAGAATGGTCTTGTTGAAGACAGGATTGATGGGTTATACCAGAAATTTAAAAATATTAATTCCTCACATTCAACCAAGTTTCACTTTAGGTAATTATGTCAAGGAAATAATTGTGTTGTGTAAAATCATTTATGTAACAGGATATCATTACTTTGATAATAAATAATTGGAAATTACCTAAATATTAATAATATAGGGAGGCTGATTCTATGGATTGTCACGCAGCCATAAGGTTGGATGTGGCACCTGATATAATATTCTAATGATGTGAAAAATATTAGTTATATATTAATTAAATTATTATCGCACAACTTTCTAAATTACACATAGTGTCCATTGTATACTCAGATGTAGAAGGAATATAAAACACAATGATCAAAAGGAGAATTTCTCTGAGTAATGTTGTTACAGATGATTTCATTTTTTCCATTTGGCTTTTGTCTGATCCTGTATTTCTAAAGTTTTTTTTAATCATAAATATGTCCTGTTTTTAGAATCTGAGAAATATTATTTTTAAAATTATGCTTGAACTAAAGTAAGGCAAAAAGTAGAGGTTATTTCTTTTCAGAGGACCTTAGTAGTATACAATATAATGTCTATGACAGAAATATCATATTATTTCCTTTTTCCTCCTGTTTTGTTATTTACACAGTATCTTATTTTAATATCTACCATTCAAATGTTATCACTGTTAGTCAGAATGTTCTCTCCTGATAAATATTTACAGTAGAATGACCCTTTGAGAATATGTCCAATGTCAGTGAAAAACACTTTTGAGATCTCTTTTCCTCAGGCCAGAAAACTATTCCTTAAATTCATTAGTCAGAATCCAATGTGGCTGGACATGGTGCCTTAAAATATTTTAATGCGATGAAAATAGATTACAAGTGACAGCCACTCATACTGTCATCTGCTGATCCTAAATCTATCACATGATACGATGAGATACAGACCAGCAAGCAAGGCAGAATGATATACAAAGTGATTTAATAAGTGATTTAGTGGGGTAAGGTGGTAAATTTAGGAATTCTTTAAAATTATACCTAAATTTTTTTATAGAAATGATATCTAGAGAAATGAGCAGCCATTTCACTTGTGAAAGTAAACAAGATGAAGTGAAAATCCACAAAGAACCGAAAATAACTCTTAGATATTGAAAATATTAATGAAAAATTAATACAATGTTTAGACTATGTTTGTGGCAAGAAAATGTAACCAAAGACCGATATGATAGGATGAAGTAATTGAAGTATATCTCACACTCAGAGATCCAGAAAGTAAGAAAAAGAGAAGAGACATGAAGGCATTTTCAGAAAAATAGTGTGATAAGATTTTCTGTGATGGAGACTCTGACGTTAAAGCTGAAATGACTTGTTACCGAGCCCGAAGCAAAGTGACAAACACCAAAGCCCAGTTATTGTGAAATTGTCCATAGATGAATAATGACACAAAATTACAGCACTGACAAGGAATATACACAACTGCAAACAAAAGAACAAAATAAACTAGAATTCAAATGAAAGGATAATTTTTCATAGCAAGTAGAAATAGAAGACAATGTTGGGAAAATGTGTTGAGACTTCTGAAGATTTTTAACCTGGACTTTCTCACCTAGTCAGATTATCCATCACGCTAAGGTCACGGTGATCCTCTAAACTCAGTGACCGAAGACAGAAACTTTCATTCTCTCTGGGGGGGCGGTCAGTTAAGGATCCCAGATGACCAAGAGCACACCAAGTACAGGAGCTGCCCTCTGAGTCCAAGGGGGACCTGGACACGGGATTCAGATAGCAGAGGCAAGAAAAGACGGAGGGGCCCTTCTTGTATCTTAGAAGCTGCAGCCTGGAGGGGCCGGAATGCTGCTCACATGTCCACTGTGGGCTGCAGGTCTCATGACCTTACCTGTGTGCGAAGGTACTGGAGACAGGAGAGCCCAGCTGAGTAGCAAATGGAGTAACACACACGAGTTACGGAAAGCATAGCTTTGGTGGATTTTGGTGGTCAATTAGCAGTTACCAAAATTTTGTCTTTCCTTCAGTCTTTTTGAGGAAGGCGCTAAAAGATGTGTACCATCAAAATGACGAAAAAATCAAAGGAGGTGGAGATGTGGGCCAGGCCTGCAGCACAATTGAGTGGGCCATCTTGGGACAGCAGGGAAGAAAAGTTCCAGGATGACAGTTACACAGCCATCTGGCAGGCCCCAAGGAGCAGTCCATGGAGGGTAGGGTGTGTGTGTGTGTGACAGGAAAAAATATGGCATTGTTTCCCCAGGGGGAGAACCAGCCAGCGTCTCCTGAGATCGGCACCATGTTGGAACTTAGTGCACTGGGAAACCAAGCAACCAGTTCGCCTCCCTGGTAAGCAGCCCTGAGCCTACCAGCACACTGGCTGAGAATGAAACATCGCATATCCCTCCCCATTAGCAAATGGGAGCCAGAGGTCTGAGCATCTCTTGGGAGGCCGACCATATGCAATATAGCAAATAGGGGGGAATTTCCTTCTACCATCTCTTTGAAGGCAAATACGGTTATCACTGTTTTGCTTTGTTCTGATTAGTTGTATTGATCTATTCAATACTCTGTTTTGATAGGTTCTATAATGTTCTGTATTTGGTTTGATTTTGCTATACCTGATTGAAAGAACTATTGTGAAGATAACGAGATACACTATGGTACATATTACTGTTATCCTGGTAACCTGCTGTGACGTTCTGTACCAGTTTCACTACACTCTCTCCACTGGCTTTGTTCTCTATTGTCCTGTTGTATTTCACAGCCTACAAAATAACAAAAAATTTTAAAAAATACGGCATTGTGAGAATATCTGATGCATTTTGCTGTGTGAGAAACACCTATGTATTATATTTTTCCTTTTGTGAAAAAATAGGCAGAGGTATAGAAAGCTAAGAAAATAAAAAACTCAGACAATTATTAACCTGGAGAAATAATACAGGAATAGAAAATAACCCCATTATAACTCTTTTTTATCATTGTTTGTTTTTTTGAGACAAGGTCTTGGTAGGTAGTTCAGGCTGGACTTGAACTCACTATATAACTCAGGCTGTCCTCAGACTTACAGAAGTTCTCCTACATCAGCCTCCAGAGTGCTCAGATTAGAGATGTGTGCCACTACGCCCAACAATAATTCTTGACTCTGTGACAAAAACTAGTCATAATGAAATGCTTTGAGAGTTTAACCAAAAGTTGTTATTTAAACAAAATTTCAATACTCAGAAGATGGCGAAAATGAGAATTGGTTGTTAGTATGTGAATGGGTTCATGTAAGATACGAAAAAACAAAATATTTCCTGCTACTGGAAGTCAGCAGAAGATGAAGAGGTGTAAAACAGCCAGGTCAAAGACCAAGAATGGCTTGCCAATATTTGCCTCTGGGAAGTGTAACTTGATGGAGAGATGCAGTAAGGAGTGTAGGTTTTCATTATAAATATTTTTGAATGGGTCAACTTATGTGAGATTGCTTTTATGAAATTAAAAATTAACATCTTATAGCTCGAAGGGGCTCCCCAGGATTTCTGGAGATACCTAACAGTGTGCACTTGTACCCCTAGATTTATTTTGAGAAGCAGGAGAATATGCATACACAATTTATATATATATATATGGAATCCAACTCATGACCTTGAGCTTGCCAGACAGGCGCTTGTGCTGCTGAGCTATGTCCCCAGCTCCCAACTTCTTTTAATATCAAAATTTTGCCATCTCTCTCTGCTCTTGGACTGTGGTCTTCAAATGCTGTCAACTTGTCCCTTTCACATATCATCTGAAAATGATGTGATGAATTGATTGGTTGATGTAAAATGAACTGGACTCCAATCAGTTAACCAAACCACTCTGTCCTTCAGGGTAATGAAAATAAGACTTATTACCACAACCTAGTTTGATAATAAACAGGCTGCCCGGTCAATCAAGAAAATGAAATGTTTTTCTGTTTTTCACGTTCTAAGACCAACCTTTTACTCTGGTGGATGTTGAAATTACACTGGCAAACTACTAACTCTGTAATAGATGGCTTTGATTCTGGAAAAAAACACAAACAGCCATAGAATGAGTAACAGCATAATCATCAGCCATCAGCACAGAAAATATTAACCAGGACTCAGGGTTGGGTTTGAGTGTGTTCACGTGTGGGATGGGAAGAATCTGGAGACTCTGGTAGAGGGGAGATGAGGCAGGTGCACAGAGTTGAGTTCTTTTTGTTTTACCTGAATCATCTACACCTGGAGGAAGCTGTGGACTTTCTTGCCAGTTATAATAATAAGAAACTCAAAAGAGAAAGCATATTGTTGTTTACCTCTTAGATTCTTATTTGCAGTGGAGAAAGTTGCTTCTCAAATCCTTTGTTCTTAACTTTAAGAACTGCCTGTGGTTACTGGGTTGGAAGCTGAAACCCAAAACATAGGCTGGGATTTTCCTCAAGGCCCCCAAATCCCAACTGAGAGTGAAGTGTGGGATTAGCCTCAGACACACAGGCAAATAAGTATTTTAGGAAAGAGTGCTTTGCTCTTGTGCAGAAACCTCCCACTCACTATTTCTCCGTTTCCAGCCCCTCATGGTGGATTTCATAATTGGTAGGAACTTTGCTTTATTTCATGCCAGATGAATTGCTAAAAGCTGATGTGTAACAGGAAGCAAAATCATTATGGGAAGTCTGTGTACTGCACGGCACTCAAATCTATCCTCCTGATGCTGTGGCATCTATGTCCTAATGGCCTGGGCCGTGAGAGTTGACATCACAAGCCAGAAATGAAGGACACTTGTCCTAGCTACATAGTTAAAAGCAGATGTCCTTTGTTTTTTAAATTAATTAATTGATTTTTGGTTATTTTGAAGGTAGTGAAATACAACAGAACAAGACGGAACAAAGCCAATTGAGACAGTGCAGTGAAATTGGTACAGGACTTCACAGCAGGTTACCAGGATAATAGTAATAGGCACCATAGTATATCTCATTATCTTCACAATTGTTGTTCCTCCAATCAAGTATAGCAAAATCAAACCAAATACAGAACATTATAGAACTTATCAAAACAGAATAGTGAATATATCAATACAATTAATCAGAACAAAACAAAACAGTGGTAACAATATTTGCCTTCAAAGAGATGGTAGAAGGAAATCCCCCTTATTTGCTCTATTGCATATGGTCAACCTCCCAGAGATGCTCAGACCTCTGGCTCCCATTTGCTAATGGGGGTTGGGTGTGGCTGGGTGGATGGGATGTTTGATTCTCCCGTGCCGGTAGGCGCATGGATGCAGGGAGGCGGGTGGGTTGCTTGGTTTCCCAGCTCCCTAAGTTCCAACATGGCATGGATTTCTGGAGACACTGGCTGTTTCCGGTTTTAAGGGCCTATTTCCTTATCTGCTGAGATTTCCATGTCTGTTTCAAGTTCAAAACCAACACTATATGCACTTACAGGCTCTGTGGTTTCCAACAAATTTTAACAATTATTTGAAGTACTTTATTAATAAACCAGCCGAAGCTTTGAATTATATTCTTATACTTCCTATAAAATAAATGCATCTATATATACAGGGACAATGAGGGCGGTCGTTGCGGGGGGGGGGTGGTGGTGGTGGTGAGTGGGATTCAGTCCTGAAAGAGCACGTGGAAAGATATTTGAAGATGGTGTGCGCAGAAATTATCCTGTTTCTCTTCTATTCTCTCCTTTGTGTCCAGCCCTCTTAAAGGAATATACGTACGAATGTGTGTATACGCACACATGTCCATTTCGTCCATTGTGTTTTATGTTAGAATTCTGATAAAAAGCAGAGAGAAACGAGGGTGAGAAACTAGCAGAAAGGATGAAATTGTGAGCCATTCCCTCTTTTCTCATCAGAGAAAGGCCAATATTTGTTCTGCTAAGGCAAAATAATTTCCTTCCACATTAAAAAAATGGCCATCTACAACTCTTTTCATAATGGACTCAAAGTTTCCCCTTCACTGTATGCATTTGGATTGTCTGTTCTTTGGAAGGAACAGGGTGTATTTTAGGTCACAAATGCAGATGAAGCTCTTCCCTTTCAATTTGCCCCAGGCAGCTGGGTGCACTCCGAGAAGACAGGAGGACTGGAAGCTCTCTTATGGATCAGGGCAGCCTTTGCTGGAGGGTCCACGGCTCCCACACTGCGCCAGGAGGGGCCTGAGCTAGCCTTACCTGTTTCACTGTGAACCTTGCAAAACACCAGCTCCTGTGGTTACTTTAACCCTCAGGATTTAGCCTCATGACTAGTCTTCAACATTAATGGGAGTCATGCAATGAGAGCCAGTTTGTACAGACTTAGTTAGGGAGTCTTTTATATGGATGAATGAGTTATTTAAAATATACTCTGTCATAAAGGAAGCATTTATCTTTTCTTTCTAAGCAAAATTTCTAAAGATGAAGATTGCAATGCACATTTTCACTTTGTTTTTTTGTACTCTCTAATGTGTACCATTTTAAAAGCAAATGCTTATTTCCTTAAGGAAAAAAACTAATAAACTTCAGAAGTACTGTTTTGGAAGGTATTTATTATTTACCCATTACTGTTGAGTATTTGTTTCCTTTATAATGATATATAGAGACCCAATTTTAATATGTGGGCTATCTACACAATATATTTGCATTGAGAGACAATTGCCTTTTATTTTCAGTTGCAATTAGATGTTTTTGTTAAAGATAGTGCTGTAGAAAAAGTTATCGCTCTATAGTGGTACCTCAGTTTATGAACTTAATTTGTTTTATGAATTGGAGAAAGACAGCTGCATTGGTGTGCATGGGGAGAAGGTGTTTGTGTGTTGTGACCTGATGTGGAGGTGACAAACAAGCAAAATTTTGCTGAACACTTCTGTTCGCAAACCGAATTGTGCATGAATTGAGGCATTCCTGGATTGTTTTGCAATGTAAATGATAAGGAATCTGTGTGTATTTTCCTTGGTAAATTTATAATCATTTTTGAGTGTTTATTATAAGCAAGATACTAGGTTATTAATCTTTACCTCAAAAGGCATCGTGTACACGGGAATTATAACAGACTTCTGCCGGACTGATGGCATCGGTTAGTACTATAAGAATTCAGGAAAATGAGAGCCAATAATGTTTGGCTTTGAAAAATAGAAAGAATTTTGATAAAAAGAGGGCCAGTATTGCAGGGGATGGTGACAGAGTGAATGAAACTACGGTCATGAAATGAAAGAGAAACAAGTTTGGCTCAAATTTATAATCTGGGCATTGCCTTAGCTATCCATAGCAATGGAATGCTCATTTCTACACTGGTTGTCTATAACAAGGTGACATTGTTTATGACAATATTATCACAGGCATAGTGACTTAGAACAATGACTATTTAACAGTTCACTCTCAGTGGGTCAAGATTTGGCACAGTTTAGCCAATATTTCTGCTCAAGTATCTCAGAAGGTGATAATCAACCTGGATCGGGGCCAGAGGTCTCACCTGACACTTCAGTGAAGAAGGATTTGATTCTAAGCCCAGCGGTGGTTGGCAGCATTGTTCCCCGTGGGTCCTTGGGAGACTGAGGAGCTCCATTCCTTGAAGGTTCCTGGCCAGCCCTCAGCTATTTGCTGTGATGGCCACCACCACTGGAGAGCCCAGAAAGAAGGGAAGTCTCCTAGTGAGGTGACATTACAGTTGTATGTGGCACAGTTATGCACAGGTCATCATCTTCACTATATTAGGCTGGTCAGATGCAAGTCAGAGATCCCACCTCCTTTCCAGGTGTAAAACAACACAAGGTGTGAGATCCCACACTGTAGGCGGTGACCAGAAAGGACACTTTAGAGCCTGCTCACCATAAGGATCTAGAAGAAAAAACTCAGGGAAATAAACAAGGTTGATTTTTTTTTCAATGAAAAAATGAGTAAAGATAAATGATGGTCTTCATTTTGAGTGGAAAAGCACCATTAGTGTGTCTTTCTTTTTACTGATATTCACTGGGATATACAGTACAGCTAGTGGTCCCAGCTTGCAAACGGTAACTGTCCTCCTCCATGTAGATCATTTGGCAAGCTATGCTTGAGGATTTTATCCTGATCGCATGGCAGGAGGACACGGAATGGAGGAGGGGTGTGTAGCTTTTTGAGCAGAATCTGGTGAGTAGAGGGCTCCAGGGTCATTTCCTCCATATGAATAAAACCTTGGTAGAATTTGGTAGATCTGAAGGTCCTACTTAGTGAGAGAATAAATAGGAAATTACACAAATATACAGTTGGGGAAGGTAAGACTCAAAACCTGTTTGATCTCAGAGCCCAGACTCTTACTCTGCCCCTACAGTTTCTGTGCACAGGTTATTGGCAAAGACATCTCAGAGATCACTAAGCCCTGCCTGATTCGTATGGGAAACCCAGAATGCAAGGTGGCTGAGAGTTCCCATCCAGTGGTGGAACATCTGGTAGAGACAGAAAAACAGTTAAAACAACGTAAAACCCCAGGTGCTACTGGTTTAAGAGAGTCTCACATTCTTTTCCTTACAGTTCTTGCATTGTAGGAAGAGAGCTTTCAAGGCAGCATTGATTACCACTCAGAATTTCTGAAGAAGAGGCACCCCAGTTAGTTGAAAGGCACTGAGTATCTGAAGAGCTTCTCCAGGGTTTTGCTTCTCAAGGGCTTAGGCTATCAAGGAATTCTGTTAATGTTTTCATAGCAACAGTGCCATGTCTCAGGAGAGAAGAGAGCTATATAAAGTGGGTAATTTCTCAATCTTTTTTCTTGCCATTCCTCAACCTCTTCAGTACAAATCCAACATGAAGCTTTAAAAGCAATGTGAGACGGCAATGGGAGAAGCTTAAACAAATCTAATTGAGCATTCTTGTCTGCTGACTTCAAAGGGAAATCAAATTTCCGGGACACTTGTAGAGATTCAGCAGATTTAGTAACAGGAGGAGGCTTAAACTATCTTATGACAGTTTGTCTGGCTGCATAGCATTTTAAGTGTGAGGGGCACCCAAGTGAGCTAAAGAAACCCTGGGTGGGGGTGGGGAATACTACTAGAATTTAATCACTAAAGTGGTTCAGTGATGCTTATGGTAATCCAATTAGGTTGATACATGATCTAAAAACTCTGTGTGAAGTGTTTGCTGTTCAAAACAATGATCAGATTATGACTTCTTTAGTTCAAACCAATCAATGTTCACTTCCAATGTATTAATAGATTGTGGCATCTGGTCGCAAAGACCAGTTAAAGAATAATTGCTGGAAACCTCATGGAAAGTAGGCACATGTAATTTTGGGGGCAGACATTGATTCTTCCTTTTAGTCTAGGCTAATTCACATTTACCTCTCTACAGGGGCTTTAGCCATCAACACCAATGGCCTTAGTCATATTCTAGGTGCACATCCGGACACTGGCGGAGGTAAACTGACTGGGTCCTGCCACAAGTCCAGGGAGGTGGCTGTGAAAGCAGGACTCGAATAGCACATTCACAGTGTCAAGACACTTAATACCAACCTGCACACCACTGACTCAACAAAGGAAAAAATTAAAATGAGAAAGTCACATTCACCAAACAAGAGCCATGAATTTTGGTGAATTCCAATTCATTCACTTCCAGACATTAGTTTTTAGCCTTATGTTTCTCTATAATGTAGGATGCTGACCTGCTGCTCAAAACTTACTCACAAAAGCACACTTAGATATCGTTAGATGAAAGGTACTGCATAAGTATTCTTTTATGCAGTGGTTACACCGCGCTGGTATGAGTTTAGGTTGGATGTACTTTACCAGCAGCACAAATAGCCAGCAGCAGCTATTTGTGGGAGATTCTGCACACATTTTGCCAGGCAGGAACAGGAAGTCCACTTAGAATAAACCAAGGCTAAGTCAAGTATAAACCCTTCCTCCTACTAATTATAAGTTTTTTACTTTTTTTTTTTTTACCCTTTGTTAAATATCTTTCTTTCAAAGTGATAGTATCTCATCAGGTGAGAGCACTTCATAGCTAACAAAATGCTCATATAGGTGATTTCTTTTGAGAGTCTCACTGTCTGGGAGTAGAGAGGTATCACCATTATCCTTCTATGTGTAAGCATGGCTGACTGTTATAAAAACAATGTCAGAAAATGAAGTTCTTTACCAGAGCAAGACTTCTTCCTTCACTGAGGTTTGGCCCTGGGCAGAGGTAACGCTGATGCCATTCTTCCAGGGCATGCTGGGGCATCCATGCTGAGTGGGAGGTTGGCAGTCCTGAGTGGCAGAAATTCAGGTTTTTCTGGTTCTGAGTGTCAAGAAGTTAGATCCCTGCCTTTGGCTTTATCACTATGTGTTGTGAGAGTCTAAGGAAGGGTTTGCTTCACTGTCCTGGGCCTCGGGTCCTTCCTTGTTTTACCTCGTGTGAGTGACTGTGGAGTGGGACAGAGGGAGAAAGGTACCAGTTACAGCTCCCCGGACCACTGTGTGTGGTTCACAGGCTTCTTGCTACACAGCTCCAGAGACACCGTTTGCACCAAAGACATTCTAGACATTTGTGTTTATACGGATCAACAAGGTGGGCCGAAGTGGCGAGGAAGAGTTCTTTTTTCTAATTTATACAACAGATTCATCAGTGTGAATGTGTGAAAAAATGGTAAGAAATAAACTAAAGAGAAAGATGAATAGACTTGTGAATTTTATGGTCAGTGTGCTTAGAAGCTAATCCACAAGAATATAACCCAGTTTCTGTTATTTTAAAAAAGGTAACAAATTCTTCCCTATAGTATATGTTGCATCAGGCAACCCCGTAAATACCAAAATTTTAAGTGTCAGGCCTAACCTTCAAAATAATTAGAATTAAATAGAAAATAAGTCTATATAGCTGCACGTATTAAGCAGTTTGGGGATGTGAACTTCCTTCCTGCCTGAGTTTTATAGGTTCCTGAAGGGCCTTGTAACACATTTGATAGGTCGTTGAGTGAGTTGGCTGAAAAGGTCTCTCTAGTTTTTATCCAACTCCGTAATTTCATTAAAAAGGACTTTTCTTATCTTCAGTGCTTCCACAAATTATATCACAATGAGAAATAAATCTATTCATAAAAGAACAGTGGTTTCAGATATTTTAGTTAGCTTGGTGGATAGGATTTGATGGAACTGAAGTTTAGCTAATGGGAGTGTACAGCAAAACTTGAGTGTGAAGTTACAAATCAGTGCTGGGTGTGGTGGCACATGCCTAGAATTCAGCCTAGAATCCTAGGCCGAGGCAGATGGATTGTGTGTTCAAGCCCAGCCAGGGCTAGTGAGTTCAAATTTATCAAGAGCGAGAGTATCAACAATAGGTGATATGAAAAAAAGTTTTCATATTTAAAGCAACAATTAAAAATAAGAGAAGAGCAGCTACCAAGTATGTTTCTCCAAAACTCTTTAGAATGTCTATACTATATCTCCAAAAGCTTATTGTAGGACTTATAATGAATTGAAGGTGTTTTTCGAATGGCTGCAGTGTCTCTCCTTTTTCATAACTGTGTCTTCCAAAAAGATTGATCTCTGGCTTCGTTACTCTTGATTAGTTTCCTCTCCAAGTGCCTGTTGCTTAGCTGCCATGTGTAATGAAATCTCTTGTTGGTTTCATGCAGTCCAAATCTTCTATAGACCTCTCTCTTACAAGTAATCCCTGGTGATCCTGGGGACATCACGACAAGCAAATCAAATTGCTCCTCAATGTGGAGACTGCTTACTCTGTGTTAAGTTTGTTCTCTGGAAAACACTCTGCTTTTCTAGATCTACAGCCCTAACTGAGTCAAGGGAATCCCAAGATAGAACTTTACACCTACTCTGATACGTCAATTTGCAGGTCAGACATTCAACCCTAACTTTTTATTTGTCCCACTGTGTCCTATCTCCCTAGAGATTTACTAGTAAAACTGAGCACAGTTCCCAAATTCTAGAAAGTTCTGAAGTGGATTTTACCTGTTAGTGTTACACAAAACCTCCCTGAATTAATTAGCCCACAGGTGGATCCTGCTGCGCTAAATAATGGAATGCCTGGGAGGGTAATATCGGCTACTGTTATGCCAACAAAAGTAATTATGAAACTCATCTTGGGACAAAAACTACAAGTTCTGACTCCCCATTATCAGTTCAGAGCTCTTCTTGAGACAAAAGCTTATCTGTAGTTGGCAAGGGAATGATAAGATTCACACACTGAGCTCAGCTTCCAGACATCCCTGAAATTACCATAAAGATTTGCAATGCTGTCAAACCTGCCTCACTCTGCCTATAGCTCAGAGGCTAGCCATGCTCTTGGAAAGGTGATTTCAAAGAATTATGCAACCTGGCAGAGCAGCAGTGACATGCCTGTAGAAAATCCTGAGGAGGAATAGTTCCCTGAGAGAAGCCATCGAAAGGCAGGCTGTGCAGTTGTCAGTCTGTAACAGGTGGTTGAGCCCTGCTTAAAAATTTGTAGTTTTTGGCAGGTGAGCTAGAGAGATCTGTATTTTTAAAATATTTCTTAGCATTTAAAAGACAGTCACTGAACAAAATTTTTGGAATATTTCCACATCTGTATATGGTGTCCTTTTTTGTTACCTGAACAAAAGGCATATATTCCAGAAAAATCCATACTTCATATTCCTTTTTTTTAAAAAAAGCAGGAATCTCTCTCTGTGATTGGAGTATTTTCTGTATTTTGGAGCAGGGGAAACAGCCCCAGACTGTGGAAAGTGAAATGAAAATACAGTCTGGTAGGTAGGAATGTGACAAAGGTATGTATGTAGGTAAAAGCTCAGATGAGCTTTTACCCTCACTTGGTTATTGATATTAGAATAAGACAAAATTTAAATATTAACACAGGCTCTAAATATGCCTTTGTTGGTGCTTCATGCACATGTGACAATCTCAATAAAGGTGGCTTGCTCACTAATAAACAATCATGTATAGAGCACAAAGCAACTCTACCACACCTGGAGGCAATCTATCTATATATTCCCAGGGATTCCTTGTAAGAGGTAGAGTCTCAAGTGGATTGCCAAAGTCCCTGTCTTTTCTAAGGATTTCATAGATCAAATCCACAAGGTAAGATGGGCCCAAGATTGGGAAAAATAAGAACTTGCAAGGTAGGTATGAGGTGAGACAGAACTATGGTCAACCAGTGAGAAAATTGCTCAGGTAAAATTGATTAAATCGGGGACAAATGGGAAAGTAAGTCACATAGCAAGTGGGCATGCTTAAGGAGCAGTGACTCTTCCTGTAGGGGGTTGGGATGGTGACTCCTGGCTTCCTCAGGGTGCTAGAGACCTATTTAGAATAACAATCTTTAGGATGTGTGTGTATTTGGCTTGAGGTCTGGCCCACAGTAGGAGGTGTCTGTCTCCTCCAAAGTTGAAGGGTATCTGGGCTTCTGCACTGGCTCCTTCCAGGACCTGATTGCCTGTGATATTGTCTGATTGCCCATAATATTTCTATCTAACCCAGTTGCCTGTAACAGTCTCATCAGCTACTTTTATACAATAAGCTTCGTTTTCTTCATCTCAGGTGATGTCATCTGTGGTCCTTCCCAGTTGTCTGTCACAACAAATTTAGACCACTTCTCAAGAGATGCTTGTCCTTGTCCTTCTTACCTGAGGCCCTCTGTTCTCAGAAGTAGCATTAAGTACTTTGGTTTACCCAGGAAAATCCTGCTTTATCACTGCTGCTGCTGAAATGGTTGTTACCTGTGCCCCTCTTATTTTCTACTTTGTGTGTGTGTGTGTGTGTGTGTGTGTGTGTGTGACTGGAGAAAGAATCCAGGGTGTAGTGCATGGCAGACAAAGGCTGTCACTACTGACCTATATCCCTACTCCTTTTGTGCTCAGTAATCTTATTTGAATACTGAATTATGAGGTCCTCTTACTTCTCTGGAACCCTGGCCAGGCTTGTGCTTGCTATACCAATGAACTTTGCAATTTTCAGTTTTTGAGTTAGCATCATGCTTGTCCCTGTGACCACACAGTATGCTTCCTGCAAAGGTCTTTGTTGTTTTGAATCCTTTCATGGAATTCGCATCATAAGTCTCATGTCTATCAAATTATGCTCGAGATCACACGTGGCAAAAGCATTTACCTTTTCTAGTCACTGGATTTTCTCTAGAAACCTCAGCATATCTCATCTTTTATGCTGTAATTCATTAATATCGAACTGCACACCTAGGAGGATCTGGAAGCCTTACTTTATGATTTTATCGATATGACCACATAGTATCATAGCATGCTTCTCAAACTGCGGCTATGGAATTACCTGTTTCTGATCAAAACTGTTATTTTTGTGGTATATTACTTAATAGTAAATCATTAATTATAAAATCCTTAAAAATTAAAAATCATGAATAGAAATTTTTTTGAAAAAGTAAGCAAAAAATAAGATTTTGATCTCCCAAGTCCATTACTGAGGTACAGATATAAATATTCAGGAACAATTTTTGAGCCATGTCTTAACAAATTTGTGATGTTACTGGTTTACAACCATGTAATCTGAACTTTTTAGAAAATCTTATTTCATCTGGAAAAAGGCTCCAGTACTTTCTTCATTTAAATAATATTCAGCTATAAAAGATTATGAAACAAAACTGCATTTTTGGCATTTCTAATAAACAAAAATACTGAAATTTTCCTTCATATAAAACTGAGAATTTATCATTAGTTTTTGCACATTGTTTATAAAACTCGACAAGGTGTGGGTTTGCTCTAGTGCCTCTTGGGTTCTTGTATTTATAAAATAGCAAGATTGCCAATTATTCATCAAGTTCCTATGGATTTTTCATTATGAAATATTTCAGTAAAATTCAAGACAAATGTTAGTTGGTGTTAAAAGAGGAACAGACGACTGAATAATTTTTCTTTTCTTACTCCTAGAGAATTTCTACAAGGTCTTATCAGAGTGGCTAGAAGAAAATAGCTCAGAACTGAACTCAGAGAGATAATTTCCTCATTTCCTTCAATAAACAGCAGTTGGCCAAAAAACATAAGGAAACATTCTTGTAAGTAAACAGAGTTCAAAAAGAAGGCTTAAGTCTTTAAAATTAATAAACTCATATACTAAAAACTGTGCAACTATTTGCAAGGCTCACAAGAAGGGAAATAGTTTCAGATTTTTTCAAAGAAAGGAACAATAAAATAAAGTCACATTACATGCCATGTTTCCTACATGCAATGATTTTCAGTTCTTAGCACTTGTGCTGTATGCCCAGCAGCACACTTGAAAATAAAACTGTCTTTCATTTTATGAAGATGACACTACTGACTAGCCATCAATATTGGCTCTTCAGGTAGTTTCTGGAAGTGATAATGAATTTACTTTGTCTATTCAGACTTTCCAACTTCATTCCCTGGCAACCAAGGGCATTCGTTCAAGAGAAGGATTTTTTTTCTGGGATGAGAAGGTGGGGCCCACAGCATATCAGAATCATCTAGGAAATTATTAGAAATCTTTATGTCTGATCATAAATTTAGCACTCAAATCTGAGATTTTGGGCAAGACACTGAGACATCAGATTTATTGCTTTTAAATCTATATGAGTTGTATGTGTCTGTGATTTTGTGTTCTTGTAATTTTTTTTTTTTTTGGTACCAAGGATTGAACTCATGACCTCACGCTTGCCAGGTAGGAACTTGTGCCACTGAGCTAAATCCCCAGCCCATGTTCTTGTAATTTTTTTTAAAAAAAGACATATCAAGATAAAATTTATATGTAGTAGGTTATTACACGTGTACCTTTGTAATTATGTTGAGCAAGGCAAACTTTCATATGTTTGTTAGCTACATATATTCATTGATGGAGTATCCAACATGCATTTCTTGTTTTGTTTTGTTTTGTGGCTGGAATCAAACTCAGGACCTTGTACTTGCTGGAAAGGCAGGTGCTTATGTCACTGAGCTATATCCCCAGCCCCTAATGTGTTTTAAAAATTGTACCATCTGTCTTTCTTCTATTGTATGGTAAGACTTTTAAAATATAATTGCAGAGAAAGTCCACTCTCATGTATATGTGCTTTGAATTTTTTTTTTTTTTACTGATTTTGTGGCTTAACTTTTCATTTTCTTACTGTTATCTTTTTAAGAGGAAAATTTAAATTTTGATGGAGTTGTTTATCAACATTTCCTTCTATTTTGTGCTTTTAATAAACTCAAGCCATTGTAACTTTGCTCCATTTTCTAAAACAGAAATTGTGTGGAGTTGACTAGAATATTTAGCTCTATGGTCCAGTTTGAATTGTCAGAACAGAGTCAATGTTTATTTGCAATTTTTGGCTGCATGGATGTCTAGCTGTCCCAGAAAACTTTCCTGAAACAAAATACATTCTTGTCCATTGACTTATGCTGGAAATTTTGTTGAAAAACAATTGATCATATGCATAAGGAAATTTTTTTGGACTTTAATTTGTTGCATTGATTTATTTATCTATTATCTGCCTATTATACCAATGCTCTATTAGCTTCAGTATTGTAGCTGTATAATAAATTTTGGAATCTGGCCCATCTTTAGCTTTAATTTTTTTTTAAATTTTACACTTTGGGACTTTCTATTTCTATACAGATTTTGGTGTCAGTTTATCAAATTCTACCAAAAAAAAAAAGACCCAAAATACAGATTTTTGACTGACAGCATTTTGAACATTTAGTTCAAACTTTTTGGAAAAGCTGATACCTATCGAGTTTTCCAATCCATGCATGTGGCATGAGAAGATACGTACTTAGGATTTATTTAAAATTCTTTAGTAGTGTTTTGTCATTTTCAGCATCTAGATCTTATGTGTTGTCAGATTTGTTCTGTTATGAGAAGAACCGTAGGTGAGTGAATTTTTGTTTTCTTCAGTTTTTGGAGACAGGGCCTCACTGAGTGGCTCAGGCTGGCCTCCAGCTTGAGCTGATCTTCTGCTTGAGCCTCCTTGGTGCTGACATTATAGGCATATGCCAGCTTGGAAGCACAGCTGAATTTGACATGCTTTATTTGCAACAAGACCAGAAGAGATTTAGAGAGCTCCACCCAGCACATGAACAGGGGGCAATGCAAGTCCAGTGTGGGAGTAAAGTAGAGAAGTCACCTGATTGGCTACTTCTGGGTGTTTGTCTCATTTGCTTAGGGTGGAATTAACTGGATGCATGTGATGAGCTGAAATACAACTATTTCTTACAAAAAAAACCCTTAAGGCATTATTTTAGAGATGGCACTTGTAGAACAACTACATTAGATTCTTGGGACTCAAAGGTGTTAGGCAGGAACCAGCAACATAAGCGGCACTAGGACCTCACGAACAATGCAAATTATGTAGCCCTGTTCCACCCATACTCGATAAACTACCATTCGGTAAGATCTTACGGCTACTCACATTAAATGTGGTGAACCATTGGAATAAAGAACCGATTTGACTTCTCATTCAGTAGGTTTAAAGTGGGGCCTGCCGGTCTTCATTACGACCAAATATTCAAGCGAGGAGGCCAACACTATTGACCAGTGGTCCACACTTTGAGCGGCAGGGCAATAGAACCTCTACTGGGCGCCTTATAGCGAAGAGGAGATAACATAAGCAATGCTACAAAATCCGTCCAGATGAAGGCTTTCAAATTTCATAGAATCTCGATGTGCTAAGGAATGAAACATAGAAATGATTCACATCTTTGAGTAGGAAGCTAGTGCATATCAAAAGAAAGTAATGCAATACATTTTACATCAGGGCATTTTAGGTGTGGGGTTCATGCTAAAATCAAAGCTCATTTCAGTTGGGCTGAAGTAGTCTGAGTAAACAGGTCTAAGTTTGACCTTAGATTCAGAAATTTAAAGGTCCAAGTGTTCTGGGTTATGATGCTTCAAGGTGTAGACAGGCTTATCTGTGGCAGAGGAGAAACGCTACTGGTTAGGATTGAGATATTTATAGAAGTATAAAAATAAGTTTTTATCAATAATACAAGCAAAGGTCAAGGTTGTTGTATTAACAGAAACAGGGAAAGTACATCCTAAACCAGGTTGAAAGACCACTGAGTACTGATTTTAATCCTGTGCACAAGTTAGAATAACCTGAGAGTGAAAAGTGTGATACATACGTTGATTAGGTAAGAATTTTGTACAAAGGCTACTTTCGTATTTTTGATCAGTGTATTACAGTTTTGTGAGCTGTTATCAGTAGGGGAAGGTGAGAGAGGGCCATGCAGAAAGTAAGGTCAAAATTTCTTTCAGAATAAAAAAGTTTTAAAAATATAGATACTTGAACAAATTAGATTTTCTGAGGTTGGGTATTGTAGTCAGGGGTTGTGAAGAGAACAATTTCAATCAGGACAAAGAGTTTATAATATTATTTTATGATGGTCACCCAGAGTTAAACACAAAGTGAAGGACCCAGAATATTCAGCCAAGGGCCTGGATCCCACAGCAATGTCCCACATGAGTCCAGAAGGAGACCCAGAGCTCATGACAATGCCTCCCACGAGTCCAGCTGGAGGTCTAGAGCCCATAAGAAGGACTCACGCCAGTCTCTTTTATGGATCCATGCTGGGAAGGCCCTAAGGTCAGTGGTGGAAGCCAGAAAGTCTATACCAGCAGGGTGAAGGAGCTGTGCTGGTAGGTTGAGGGTTCCACGCTGGAGCCCAGAAGTCATGCTCAAAATAAGGACCATGGTTGCCCTGAAAAGTACCACAGCCATCCTCAGCGACATGGAGGCCCCAAGCTCCTCAGATGATAAGAGCAGCTGAGTACATGCCAGGAAGCCAGTGTGATAAACTTCTCCTGGAGATTGACTAGCACACATCTTCCTCTCCAGAGCTAGGGAGCGATGCTTGATGTACGGACCAGAGCTCCCCCAAAGTGAATCACAACCACTCTCACCAACAAGGTCTCAGGCTCCTCTGATAATAATGGCCAAATTCATAGTGGTAAAGCTAGCTCCTCCAGGAGAACCAACAGCTCCAAACAGCAACATCTAGGAGAAACCACAACACTTACCTCTTTTCCACGTCTCTGCTTATGCTGGCAGCTTTCCTCAGATGGACCAGCTACGCTCAGCACCATGCTGATTTAATTCAGCTGGTGTTAAGTTGACCACCAGTGTTTAATCCATAACATTGAGGGTGGTTTTTAAGATCTTCAGTGTGCCTCAAGATTGACGCCCACTGATTTAGATTACTTAAATGGTAGTAGTAATTAGTAAATTAGTAAAATGGCACTCAAACAGAGGTTTTGAAATGCTCCAAACCTTAGAAATTCTATTGGAAAGATTAAGTATGATCATTCTTGGATATACATGGAGGATTGGTTCCAATATCATCTATCCTCAGAAGCTCAGGTCTCTGATATAAGTGACATAGCATTTCCAAATAATTTATGCAGTCCTGTCATACACTGTACTTGAAATCATGTTAGGTTACTTCTAATACTAATAAAATAAATGTGATAGTTATGAAACAGTATTATTTAGGGCATAACCACAAGGAAAACTGTACATACTCAATACATATGTTACCTTTGTTATTTTGAATATTTTCTTTTCTTTTTTTTAATTTATTTTTTTTATTTTGAATATTTTCAAACTGTAGTTCACTGGATTAATAGATGTGGGACCCACAGATAAAAGGGGGCCATCTGCATGTACCATATTATTAAAATGACTGGTCTACTTTGGAATAAAGCTCTGATTAGCAACCTTCCCCCTTCAATACCCCATCATCATCAAAATGACATTTGAATATATTTTGCAAAAGGGGTAGAGATGCCTTTTTTACTTTTGTATTGTCAGGGGCTAGAAATGAATTATTTTGTAGTTAATAAAATGGAGATTTTTGGGGGGAAATTTGTTGGTTGGTGTCAAAATTATAATCATACGATGGCTTAGAACCAAATGCATGAGTTAAATTATTCATGCTGACCTCTGGGTCTCAGTGAAAGAATGTTAAATGCAATTAAAAAATTTAAAATTCTTTCCATACCATCCAGGTGAAAAAACCCAAAATTTTCTTGTCTTTTTGCCCTTGTCTATTTTCCCCTCTGCAAACCAAAAGTATTTGCTTTAAACCAAATAGCTAAATCTTAGTAAATCTCTAAATCAAACCCTTGACACTTCAGCTAGGATTTTTAAAGAGTAATGTAATTCCAGAAGTTTTGTTTTGCATGGGGGAATTTAGAGTTCAAGGAGGAAGAGGAATTATGTCCTTATAAGCAGACTGCAATGTGGTGATTATAAAATATGTCCTCAAATTCTTTGACATCCACTGCATAGAGACATTTGCAATCAGGGCCAACTGTAGTAAGTAGTTTGCTACCAAAAAAATGTGGGCCTCACACTGGTGACTTCCAATAAATTTGGAAAAGATCAGGTGACCTTGTCTAGATTTTCTTGGATGATACTGGCAGCTTCCAAGAATAATTCAGATAAGACCAGGAAACTTTATCTAGATTTTCTTGGACTCTTTAGGAAGAAGTATTTACCACATGAAACCTCTGGGCTGGAAGGGCTCTCTGTGAGTGTTCCTGACTGGCCCAGTAGAACTCCCACCAGATTCAACATCAGCCTGAATGGAGACTGTATAGAACAGGCAGTCTCTTGGAAACTTCTGTACTTGATGCCTCCTGAGGGCCCTCACATGAGAAAGCCCCAGCCATTCACTTCCTCTACTTTAGATCCACCACTTACTACAGAAAAGAAAATAGTCATCAAAAGAGACTAAGTTTTAAGTACAACACTTTGTAATGTCAGAGGTGTAACAAGAAGAGAATAAGAAAACTTGGAAACTATTTGTGAAACCATCTGTAAGGTTAAATAAACCCTAACCAGCTAGGCTCACCTACAGCCTACAAAATTGATTTATTTGTGTCTTCTAGGTCTTAAGTGCATTTATCTAAAAGCAGTCACTTTGATTAATTGTCTGATTAGTGGGGAGGATTTGGAGCTTAAATACACACAGAAGGGCAGCTGTTGACAAGGAGGAAATGTATTGCAGTGGACAGGAGGAGATGTAGGGCCAGTTTTTCAGGCTCCAGCTACCTGTTTCAACTGAGCTAAGACTGCAGAGATTTTTGAGAGTGGTCATTAGGAAAAAAACACAATATATTCATTTTGAAAACTTGATTTTATGGAGAGAAAAAAAACATAAAGGATCAATTTAGAGTATGAAGACAATTTGCAATTGATTTAAGATTTCTTGGTGGAGAGTTTTATATTCAAATGGGAAAACATTTGGCATTTCTGGTTGTAAGACAATGAGGCTTTGCTGAGAAAGGAGTTTATGAAGGCAGATTTCATTGTTGAAATTAAGGTGGTGTAAGTCACTGTGTATACATGGCAAATAAACCATCTGTTTTCAGGAACTGTGTCCTCCAATCAAGGCATGATATGTTCCATATCCAAAATCAAACAGATTCATAGGGTATGAAAATGTCTCTAATGACTGAGTAATTACAACTACTACAATCTAAGAATTTAGAAAATGTTCTGTGTTACAGTTTATATTTAGACATCTTCTCCAAAGCTACATATGCTTATAGATGGGGCTTTTTGAGAGGTAAGTGGATTGCTTATTGGAGTGTGTGACACGGGATTAATTCATTGATTGGTTTATAGTTGGATGTGATGTTGGGAAGTGAAGATATATATATATATATATATATATATATACACACATATATACCCCTTTTCCCTTAATGTTCCTCTGTGATGCTGTGCCACCTTGCTATGGAACCTACTGACTATGGACTGAAACGTCCACAAACATTTGCTAAAATAAATCTTTTCTGCTTTAACTTGTGGATGTCAGGTATTTTGTCCCACCAATGAGAAAGTAACTAAGATAGATTTTGGTACCAGGAGTGGGGTCATTCATGTGCTGTTTCCTGAACATTTGGTTCAGAAACCTTTAGGATTGGCTTGTGGGAAGAGTTTGGAAAGTTTTAGAGATGCCAACTGAGGAAACAAACTTAGAATGCCATAAGTTGAACTTGATGGAGGTTTTGGGTCAGAACTCAGAAAACAAGAATGCTATCAGAAATGTAGCTGGTAACAGCCAGGCTCATGAGATTTCAATTAGGAAAAAGGAGTGCATTGGCAGTTGGACTTTGGGCTGTGTGTGTTATGTTCTGGCTGGGAATCTGTCTGCAGTTTGCTCTTTTCCAGAGACATTGCAGGATACTGAGATTAATGACAGTAGAGTAAACTTGCAGAAGAAATTTAAAGGCAGTCTAATGTTGAAGTGATAGCATGGCTACTACGGGCCTTCTTTAGCTAACTCTCCTCTTGATAATCAAGAGCAGATAGCCCAGCAGAATAATTTTTAAAGTCTTACACTTGGCCAGAAAGAAAGTTGCAGTAAAACTTCAGCCTGAAAATATGGAGTGGAGTGGAACTTGGTTGCTGAAAAGATTAGTATTTAAAACCAAGTACTTTTCCTCATTCAACATGTGAGTGTTGGGTATTTTATTCCAGCAACAAGAAAGTAACTAAGACACCCTAATTTCTTATATCATATGGATTTATGCTTTTATTCACCTTTTTATCTTTTATTATAATTAAAATATATGAGAATTATATGAAGGATCTACCGATGTATTGTGGCAACTACCTACAATTCTAGCAATCTGGGAGGCTGAGGCAGAAGGACTGCAAAGTTCAGCCTCCATAACTCAGAGACATAGCGAGACTCTGTCCACAAAAACAAAATAAAAATCGAAACGGTTGCAGAGTATGAAACTCAGTGTGAGGGCCCTTGGTGCAATCTCCAGTACCAGAAAAAATTTAAATTAGAGATTCTGGGAAAGAAGAAGAAACATGAAATGAGAAGGATGCTCAATCATTTATCTGAAAAATGGAAAAATAAAAGTGGGAAAAGACATCAAGTTAGTTGATAATTAAAGCACTTTGTAAGTGTTCTGGAAAGAATTAGGTATCCCATTTTGCATATTTATTTATTTTTACTGTATTTCAGTATCCGTGGCTTTGTCTGCTACTTGAATCAGAATTCTAACAGTTCTATAAGTGATGTATTGAATATGCTGGACCTGAGAAGGCTGAGTCAGGAAACACTGCCATTTCTCCCACCAATCTCTGGACCTAGAGGTACCATTGCTTTTTGTAGCTATTTTTAGGTATTGGAACAATCTATTTCAGTTATTAAAATTTAAAAATTAAGCTGCCGCTGAATTTAAAGGCTATTATTGTGTTGAGGCCCTTCTCTCTGGCTAGGCTCTGCTCCAGGCACAGCAGCTGAAGAAAAGGGTCAGAGCCTCTTCCCCACCACACCATGGGCACCTGGGCTGCTGCGAGCTGGCTGTCCGTGCCCTCTCTGTGGCAGAAGCTCTGTGCTCACCTTCTGGCCAGGTGTGTTGGTGGACGCTGGAAACGTTCACACTGTAGTTCCCTCTCCAGGTGAGGCTTCTTCCTGCTCACCTCTCTGGGCATTTTTCTTCTCTTGCTGCAGAGCTGTGTTCCTGATTTCCTCCAAGGCTTCTAACGGCCTTCACGGAAAGCGAACTTCCTGAGAAGCTATGGGCGTTGGCAGATGGACTTAGCAGCCGAAGGACCAGTTCGGCTACTTGTCAGCAAGTCCTGGAGGGAGATGCCCAGAACATTTTTGTACAGTGGGGAAGGGCCTAAAATTCAACTTTCATTTTTAGATTGGAAGCTTTAGGTAGCCTTCTGAGACATCAGGAAAACTGTGTTCTGTAGCTCACTGCATTTAGACTTGCACATGATTAAATACCAAGAGATGATGAGCAATTCTGTTGGAAGCCAGCTGGGTCTCAAATTTCAGCTTTGAAATTATTTTTTTATTAATTCCAGTCTGCAATAAACTTTCCTTGGGCCTAGGGATGTTGCTAACTGGTAGAGTCTTTGCCTAGTGTGTTGGAGGCCCGGGTTCAGTCCCCAGTACTGTACGGAACGGTAATTACGTATGGACTCCTGAGTATTTGAACTCAGTGACACTCTTATTCCAGCTCTTACCACAGAATGAAGAACTTTCCTTCCCTTACCTTATTCTTTTCCTCCCTCCCTTCATCTCTTTCTTCCTCTCCTCTCTCCCTTCTCTCTTTCCTTCCTCTTTCCCTTTTCCTTCTGTCTTTTTTCCTTTCTGCCCTCTCCCTTGATGTGTCACATTTCTATTCTTTCCATTCTCTCTTGATCCAGTATTTTCTTTTAATAGCAACTGAGAGATAATACATCTCAGTAGCTAAAAAAAGTGAAAACAAATGAGAAATGTATACAAGGAGCTAAGAAGAAAAAAACATAAAAATCTTCTCTTAAGTCCCTAGAATTGGTTTAAAAGACTGAGCATTAGGTACTAATTGGAATCCTAGCAGCTAAAAAGAAAAACCTTAAAAACTACTTGATGATTGATACAAATTACAGAATCTGTGACACTTCTTTAAATAAAAAAGACTAATTGGATGGGAAAATTTAACTATTGCTTGTAATAAGGACAGACAGGGGTTTCTCCTGAGGGTGAAACATTTTGAACAAATCCAACAGCCATTTCTTAATCAACACAAAAACGAGGCTATCTCACAGAGCAATCTGTGGTGTAAGTGGACAGTTTTGCTAAGGTGTAGTTAAACAGCAATAATAGGATGAGTCCTGGTCCCTACTCCTCTTCTTCTTCTTCTTCTTCTTCTTCTTCTTCTTCTTCTTCTTCTTCTTCTTCTTCTTCTTCTTCTTCTTCTTCTTCTCTGTGAAGTAACAAGAAAACTTTCCATATAGAAAAGAGAGTGATTCGAAAATCTCAGCAGTGGAAGTGCAGGCAAACAGGTTTGGCATCCTAGTTCGAGTACACCCAGATGCTGGGGTCTACATGTGCATGTCTTATGTTAAGTGTGATTTAAGAGTCACATCCCACTGAGAGAGGAAGTGAATGCAGTCCATAAAATTAACTAGCTTCCAGAGAAAATAAATAGTGCTAGTATGTTCTTGCTGCAGTCTTTGTCGGCATCACAACACCAGGCCAGTAAACAATTCTCTGTGTGCAGTTAGGCCCTGCGGAGCTGTGGGAAGACCCGGTCCACGCTGTAGTGTTCTCTTGCTTATGTGTAATTCTACACCAGGAAACGGTAGGAAACATAAAACTGCGTTGACCCTGCATTTCAGCCCACAAAGTACACTCTTCATTTAATGGCATCTAGAAAGTTTTCCAAGAAAATCTGTGTTTTTTAATGGCAGCTGCTGTGCAAGAGAGTCCTGAAAATGTTTTAGGTGCTTCACAAATATCTTCCCAATTAAGTCCCAGAACCCCGAATCCCAAGCAGCTTAATCTGCCATTTCATTGGAGTGTTGAATACTTTGTTATGCTTGTTCTATTCCTGACTTATGGTTGGAGAAAGGATTCTGCCTCTTGGATGGTATTTTTCCAAAAAATCTGCTGCAAAACCCCCAGCATTTCCCCTTCCTTCCATCTCTCCTGCCCCCATATTTCTATAAAATTCAATAGAAATGCCCATGTATTTAGATATTGTGATATCACTTGTTAAAATGTTTTCTGAACATCCGCAGTTCAGGTATTTATCTCCCTGAGGAACAGTCCATGATGAACAGTTTTCATATGACCTTGGGCGTCTGGGTCATACTTGGTAGAACACGTCTCTTAGACGTGATTAGAGTCAATTTCCACTTAGTGCTTAATTAAACTGAGATATTGTTTGACTTAATATCTTACAGTAATTTTGACTCCTGTTTCTTGTCCATTTTTATTCACATGGCTGCATACCAGGTAAAAACACGAGGCAGGCACTGGGGCTAGCCGGGCTACAAATTTTGGGGGATCAGCTCAAAATGAGAGTACAGGACTCATCATTGGAAGACTATTACCAACTCCAAGGCTGCAGCAGTAGAGCAGGAAAGCAGCCACAGGCCCCTTCTGAGGGTCAGGCTCTATGCAACTGGGCCATTTGCACCTTTAAAGCTGTCCCTGACCAAGGCTCTTGAATAGCTTTTACGGAGTTTAAGACTTCAGCAAGATTCCATGTGTCTCACTGAGGGATGCACCAACCAGCAGCTCTCTGATACCATGCCAAGATCTATTCAGCACCACTTGGTATCTACATTGAAAAATAAACTACTGCCAACTTTATTACCCCTTAATATGTGTGTGTAACCTAAAAATTTTAAAAACATGAAAAGCATCAGACATTTTCATAATGTGTGTGAGTAAAACCAAGTATGTGTTAGTGCCTAGTGTTTGTGCAATTTCAACTTTTTAGCTCTTTGCAGGATCCTTATTTAGAAGTGGACTTTGGCTCTCTTCTAATTTCTGAGAAAGTAAGAACAGGTAGAATGGCTGAGTAGTAAGGTAAGATAAAATGCTAGCCTTGATGGCCAGAAGCAGAAGGAGCAAACTTCTTTTTCTCTATAAACAAAGTTAAATGGACCAGTCAAGTGTGAAAAAACTAGACCTAGGTTTAATCTGGAAGATGAGGTTAGGATGAGGCAGGTAAGTTTGAATCATTTTAATTTATGTAACAAGAGATTTGCTATATTCATCTCCTTGAAATGTATTAAATTTTGCTACACCTGTAAGTTCTCATGAAATTACATGTGCTTCCTGTCTCTTCCCCTCCCCTGAATCAAAGAAAGGGTCTGTTTCACTTTAGGGTTCATGAGGTGCAAAACAGAGAAATGTCATAAAGATGGAAAAAACCCTAGATCAAGGGAAGGCTTTGCAGACACCAGGGATCGAACTCATGACCTTGCACTTGCCAAGCAGGCACTTATGCTGCCAACCTTTCTTGTTGGCTCTTTTCTCTTGGGAAACTGTCATCTTCTCTGGGCTTCAATTTCCTCTGATAACAACAAGAATCCTCCTAAGGTTGCTGTAACCATTAAGTGGCTTGTCTGTAAAATCCCGGGACTGTACCTGGTTCAGAGCAGACCACATGGCAGTGTCCACTGTCACTACTCATCTATAGGTTTTGACATCCTGAGTCTCCTGGAATGGGGCAGAACTCCCAGGAAGAATGCTGAGCCACGGGGGTCATCAGTCCAATCTGGACAGAGAGGCTGAGATGACTGCCCTGGATGTCACTGTTATTGTTGGTTGGACTCTTCTTCATTTTGTCCTTGGGTCTTTGAGTCCATATTGCTTTGACATGACTCGTTCTTTTTTTTAATGTTGGGTATTCCTCTTACATGGCTGTTTTGATGAGACCATTTGGATAAGACTGTTTTGATATAGACTATAACACATCATTTAAAAATGTACTGATTTCAAGGGATTCTTTTTTTTTTTTTTAAATCTCTGTCATTTATCCCATAACCCTTGATCTCTGATCTTTCATTTCTTCATCCCTCTTTCAGTGGTAGAAAATATCTTGCTTGGGTGTCCACAGCTAAACTACACAGTTTAAATTTGTGTTCCTACACATTTCATTTTTTACTGTATGACTTTACAATGTTTTCCTTAACTTGTTTGTCATTCTCTGTCCTTTTACCCAGTGGTTCTGTTTGAAACACCTGGTCCCAGTGTCTTGCTCAGGGAGACTTTTGTGCATCAACATCTTGCACCTGCTGGCATGAGGCCCTGAACAGCGGTTCCACTGAGTGGGTGCTATGGACACTTGTGCAGGAGCTGGCTTTGGGGATGAAAGGGAAATAGCAATGCAACAGCCACCTTTTCCCGCAAGAAAGAATTTAAATGCAGTTAACAGACTTGAAGTGCAGTTGCCCCAACGTTGTTTATGAATTACTTTGATAAACTACTTCAAAACTCTAAATAACTGTAATAGTACAAATGATAATAATAATAGACAATATTTTCTAGGCATTTATAAACCAGGTTCTAGGTATTTTATATAAGCTAACTCATTAATTGTTACAGAAATCTTGTGAAGTGGATTTTTTTTTTCGTTCCTACAGATGACTAAAATTCCTGGCACCTGGGTTCCATGTTGTGCAGAGTGAGAGCTGGCTTTCCGTGGCCCCTCTCAGCTCTCAGGGGTAAGAACCACCTGGTTAGATGGCTCAGTGCTACTGTACTCTGCGCAGTGACCTGAAAACTGGCGTGCATGGGAATCATGACAGGAGCTGGTGGAAGACAGATTCCTGGGACTTATCCCCAGAGTTTCTGCTTCTGTGGGTCTGGGTAGCATCTGAATTTATATTTCTACCAACTTCGCACCTGATGCTGATGCCATGTTGGACTGAGTCCAATAATGGGAGGCTTTGGTGTCATTCAGGACTGGGGAAGACTGAAGGCAGCAATCTGTGGAGAAAGGACCACCTCTCAAGAAATATGTCAACTTCAAGGCTGGTGAACACACACATAAATTCCTTATTATTCTGTAGTTGTGAGCAAAACAACTTTGACTTCTCTGTCCAGTCTAGAAACGATATTTATTTGTGCTATGCTAATACTACTTTTTAAGAAGCAGAACTTTTTTAGAGTTTAGCATTCACAGCGAAATTGAGTGAAAAATACTGAGTTCCGGTGTCCCCTGTCCCCTGCACAACTTGGCCTCCTGTTCCGCCATCATCCCCTACCAGAGTGGTGCACATTTTATAATCCGTGAGCCCGCACTGACACATCATTATCATTTACAATAGGGCCACTCTTGATTGGTATTGTGCATGTTGTGGGTCTAAATAAATGTGAAATATAAAATCCCACTTAAAAATCAACTAGTTATTACAAAGTGGTTCGAGTTACATATTTGCCTTTGCTTTTATGGAACATTAGTTTTCCTCAGAGGAAAAATAACACTCATTTTGTACAAAGCCTCCATCTACTTCTACTTCTTCCTCTCTCCCTCCCCGTCACATGACTATCACGCACACTGTTTTTCTTTTAAATTAACGAAGGGGGTAATAAAAAGATCTCATTGACTAATTTAAATTTTTTTCAAAGAGGAAATTCTCCATAAAAGATGCTTTGCTTCAGATTTCAGTGATAAATCAGCCACAGGATTAAGTGGGTTAGTGTAGAAAGAAAAAGAAAATCCATTCTGATCTTCCTCTGAGTCTGTGATGGGTCTGTGATGTCACTGTCCCTGGCAGTACCAGTGTGAAACTGCCACCACATGAATGGATGGTGACAGCTGTCCTGCCACGCCAGAGGGGACAGTGACTAGACAAACAGGGCAGAAGCCTGAGGGGTTCTTGTTTTCAGGAGACCCCCCACCCCGCCATTGTTGGTGGCTAGGACGTCCTTTAAGCAGTTTCCCTGACGTGTACCAGCAGGACTTGAAAGGCAACATGTCAGAGAAGAAAGATCTACAGGCTTTTGGGTTTAGTCAGATCTGGGCCCAAATTCTGGCCCCCAAACCTGAGTAGTATCTTTATCTTCTCAGAGAACATTAAAATGGTAGAGAAAGTTGACAAAATCTATCTTTCCAAGTTATGGGAAGCTTAGCAAAGGGTTTTAAAAATCTCAGTGACTACCGTATCATTATTAGAAAAAAAAAATTTCATTAAAATAACCACCTCATTTTCCATAAAGATAGCTATTCATTATTGAGCACTTATGTGCATTTTCTAGGGCAAGCATTGCAGAGGACCAATAGCTACTATGTTTTTGGAACTGGGGATCGAACTCACAACCTCACGCCTGCTGCTGAGCTAAATCCCTGGCTCTAACAGCTAGTTCTTGTTACTGATTTCTTCACAATTATTTCACTAGGTAGGATGTCAACATGAAACAGTCTAGATAGCTGTAAAAATATGATATTTTATTTTTTATTTTTAGGAGTTTCACACACAGAGAGGCCAGTACCGTGGCGGTCCCATGGTACTGTGGTCTCACCCACTCAAGAGGCTGAGGTGGGAAGATCAGCTGAGTTCAGGAATTTGAGACCAGCCTGTGACACATAGCAAGATCCTATTTCAAAAAAAAAAAAAAAAACCAAGCAGGAAGATGAGGATCATTTCTAAAGGTTTAACTGTTTTTTCCAGGAAAGTGAGACAGTGTGTTTTATACTTTCCTTTTTGTGTTTATGTTCTCTGCAAATTTTTAAAAGGGTTCAGGTGATTGAGGGATAAGAAAGTAGCAATTTCTCTTTTAAAAAGTGACTAATTATCCCAGTGACCATCATCAGTAATGATTGCCTTGTGCTTCTGATCTTGCAGTATGCAGTGGGGACAAATGGAAGAGGAGTAAAATCTTTCCTTAGCCATCTATATAAAAAGTTGAGATGGGAGATGTTTCTCATGCATTTTCTTGAGTAAATCTGGTTACAGAACCTGGGTGCTATTCCTTTTTTTGGTACTGGGAATCAAACTCACAACCTTATGTTGTCAGGCAGGCACTTATGTCACTGAACTACATGGATGTTATTTCAATAGTCAGACATAGTTGTTTTTGTTGTCTGCAACATCTATCCATACAGATATCCCATTATCTTACCATTTTTTTAAAAGACAGAGAATAAAGCTTCAAATTTAGAAAGAAAGGCCCTCAAAATAGTGATAAATGCTAATCAAAATCCAGCCTAGGTAAAAAGAAATCCTCCTTTATATAAAACCTTAGAAAATTTGCACAAGTTCCACAGTGAATATTGCATATGTTTGGTGTATTAGGATAAGACGTTTTAAAAACTTCGAAGGATTCTCATCATTCTATTTTAGTTCTCTCTCATCTTGGTCCTCCTCTGCCTCATATACTGTTGCTAACCACCCAGACTGACATGGGCATAGACAGATTTTCCCGTTCCCGGAGATGCGATAGTTAATGTCATCTGTCATACCTGAATGAACAGAAGGAGAAATACAAAGTACACGGAAGATGAAATTGTGTTAGATTGTGCCTCTGTTACCAAATCCAGAACCAATGGCAGTGGGCACTTCATGTCAAACATTTTTGCTATCTCCCTGGATGTGTCAAATGTCAATTGCTTTGAAATTACAAACAAACAAACCAATAAATCACTTGCATTTAGCAAGAGCATTTTCTTTGGCCAGACTCGTGGAATATTTCAGAATGTCGAAGTACGTCAAGGGATTTAGACGCTACCGCAGGATGCTGGATGCAGAAATTCTCTATTTGAGTGGTGATGTTTACTCATAGCTGGGATATTTCCACCTCCTCGTGACACTGGAGACCAGCACAGCAGCTACTCGGCCAGTGTGTGACGGCTTCCTGATGTATGTGTTGTTGAGACCTGCAGAGGTCTGATTACAGGTTTTACTTCTCTGTGTGAGACCCAATTATCCTTCAAGGACTTCTATTAGAAAAACAAATATTTCTTTTTAAAACTTGAATCAAGTCATTATCATAGTTGTCAGACCTGAAGCAAAAAAATGTTACACAGGTATTTATTTACAGAACAAAACAAAGTGTAATAAATACTGTTTACCCCAAATTCCCTGTCTTTGAATAATATTTTTTGGGGAAAGATATGAATTTACCAACCTATAGTATTTTTTTCTAAGGATTTGATTAGTCAATTTAATAAAAAGAAACTGTCACATTTAGGATATATCGATAGATGATAGATAGATGATAGATAGATAGATAGATAGATAGATAGATGATAGATAGATTTATGGGGAATAAAATGTAGTTTCATCTAAAATGGCCACTAACGACCAGCTAAATCATTCTGGTCGTCAGGTGAGGACCATGTGGTGGACACCCCTGTACTTGAACTCAAGGACATATTCAGCAGGGAGCCATGTTTCTAGCAATGGATGCTGGGAAAGCTTGAGGTCCACCCTGTGAGAAGCATTCCACTACAAAGTGGATACAAGTGGTCTGTTTTTCTTGGGCACTTTACTGGTGAGCACCTTTACTGAATATTTCAATCCAAGGAAGCAACCCCTATCCTTAAACTGCTCATAACACTGTGGTGATGGGCAAGGTCAGTGCTCTGGGAGAACTGGTACAATTCAGGTTTCTAAGGTTCCTGGTATGGAAAAAGATGATTTGTGTGTTTGTTCAGTTTTCTTTTTTTGTTAGTAAATATTTAGAGTATATAATGATTACGTTCTTCACTGGGACGGCTATATATACACACTTTCTTTTTCAGGGAGAATATTGAATATATCTATATGTCCCCCTCAAAGCCTCATGGCCTCACAGATGGGTGGCTCTCAGAGGTGGCTGGATCTGGGGTGTGTGATACAGGGACTGAGGGTGTGTGATAATTTAGTAGGTTTAGCACAACGCTGGGTGTGAATAATGGAAGCCCACCATGGGTGTGTGTGGTGTCAATCAATGGGCTTGCAGTCTGGTTGGAATCTAAAGGCACAGAAAGGAGGCAGGTGTGGATGGTTGCTGCTGCTTCTGTCTGCTACCTCATGGACTGTTTCTCCTCTCCCTTGGAGCCCCGCCTTGGAGCCAGCTGACTCTGGCCTGAAAACCTCCACAAACTGTGAGCTAAATAAATCATTCCTTCTTTTACTTGTTGGTGTCAGGTATTTTGTCCCCGCAGTGAGAAAAGTAACCAAGCCAGTGACTTACCTAGGTCATATAGCCAAACAGTGACTGCCCTGAGATTTAAGTCCCCATCTTTTCCCCAAATTATCAGTGCCTCCAGGGATGGGCAGGCCTTTTAAGGCATCCAAAGATGGACAGAAAGAGATTGAAAATATTTGTAGAGATAACATGAGATGTTTCGTTGAATGTTGAGCGTGACTGAAAGGAAAAGGTCTGATGATTCTGAGCTGGAAATCTGACTTATGCAGCTGGGTACACAGTGACACTGTTTATCAGGAAAGGGAAATGGCCAGTGGAAAAACAGAACAGGTGATGCAGTAATCTCAGGTTTAGATCTGTTACATCACTACTGCTTAGAGTCTGATATTTGGAACTTGGCAGAGCTGTCTGAACAGACAGATGGGTTTTCAAGGTCCTTGGCATACAGGTGGTGACAGAAACTGTCAGTGAGGAAGACATTTCCTAGGTAAGGTGTGGAAATAAACCAATTGATGTAAGGTTTTTGAGAGACACAGAGATGGCTAGATGAAAGCCAGGTAAAATTGCATTAGAGAGGAAGAAATGCTACATGAAGGAAACAGGACACAGAATTGTGCTGTAGACATTGGTTTCAAGAATGGTGATAACTGGTAATAAAGGCTGATAGCTACATATTGCCCTCCAGGCAGTGGTCTTGGATTTTACAGTTTGCTTCTTGGACTTTCACAAGCAGCTAATGAGGTAGGTGTTACTAGTAGCTCCATTTTGCAGATGTAATTTAATCACTGTACATAGAAGACAGCAAAGTTTGGATTTGAATCTAGACAGTCTAATTCAAGAGCCCATGTATTGCGTGGCATTATCAAAAATGCTTGATGTGTAAATTTCAAAAGAAATTATAAAATGTGGTGGCCTATTTATCCTACTGCTTTGATCTAAATGTTTGTCTCTCTCCAGGTTTGTATATTGAAACGTAATCCTCATTACAATGGTATGGGGAAGTGATTAGGTCACAAGGGTGGGGTCCTCAGAATGGGATTAGTGCCCTTATAAAAGAAGCCGGAAGGAATTTATTTGTCCTTTCTCTCATGAGAAGACACTGCAAAAAGAAGCTATTCATAAAGCAGAGAGAAAATCAGATACCAGCCGGCTGGCAGCTTGCTCTTGGGGTACCTAACCTCTAGGAAGGTCAACAATTACTCTGTTGTTTATAAATTATTCAGTCTATGATGATTTTGTTATTGTGGCCCAAATGGACTGAGACACCTACTTTTAGTTTTTGTATTTACATTTTGCCTTTTAATGTTAACCTTGAAATTGTCACAGGTCTGATTTTCCCCAGGTGAACATCTGGAGGAATTTACTGGAGTGGCCACTGCTTTGGAGACTGCTGGGCTATTGCATTCTTCTGATAACCAGCTTAAGCAGGAGACTTTGTTCATTTCATTCTTAACATAGGATTGGGTTCCTAACAAATGCTTGTTGAATGAATAAACAAATATGTTTCCCCTGGACACCTACCTGTGATGTTTGTACCCTTACCCCATTTCTTTTCTTTCTTTTTTTACACAATATCACACTTTGCATTTTAGGCTGGCCTTGATTTCACTATGTGCTGTGTTAACCTAATCTGGCCTTAGCTTCACAGTATCCCTCTGCCTCAAGCTCCTGGGTGTAAGTATTATAGGCCTGTATCAACACCTGTGGCTCAATCCATTTCTTTACTGACAATATCATGGTAGCAAATCACCCAGGTAGCTACAATAATCCTTGTCTTCTGGTATTCATCTCTTCCTGTACTGTATTACATTTGATTATTGGTTGGGATTAATGTAGTTTTTTTTTTTTTTTTTTTCCCAGAAGAGTAAGATGGAAGCAACGATGTATGAGTTGGAGATTAGACCATAAAATGCAGTGTGATTTCTCTCTCTCTCTCTCTCTCTCTCTCTCTCTCTCTCCAGGCCACAGCTTGTCCTTGGGGAGGTATACAAGGACCAGAATGTACAATGTTTGTTCACATTTGTAAAAATTTCAGTAAAACACATCTTGCTGTTAATCCCCCCAGAGTGCCTCCTGCACTTTAATCATACTTATCCCATTATCGCTACCACATTCTGAAACAGTTCTGAAATTCCTCTTCTGTGAGTCTCTGTATCTGTGGAAACAGATACAGTGCAAATTGCACTGGAATCAGGTTCAGTGGAAAGACAAGTCTTGTAAACCCAAATATTGAGTTCAGTCATCCAAGTATTGTAGTCCTCTTTCTAGTTTTCTTCACAATCCAAAAAGTTGTGTTTGTAATCTCATTGAGATGGCATTGGAATCCCAGCAAGTTAATTCCAATCTACCACCACCAATGCAACCCACAGTGAGAATAAACATGCCAAGACATATTCCAAGTGAAGGGCAGCCAAGGGCCCTAAGTCCAATCCCCATGAGGATGTGTGGACAAAGGCCCTGATCCTAGGCCTCTCCCAGCATTTATTATCTTATGAAGAAGGGGGGTGGCTCAGGGCTGAGTGACAGTAAGGATGGCGGGAACTACATGAGTAACTTGAGCTGGCTGGCCAGGTGCAAGAATGGCATCTCTGTAAATTTTAGAGATACAGATATGCAGAAGGATCAATTCACATAATCAAATTAAGGTAGCAATGGAATTGTTTTGGGAGGCTGTCGCTTTGGTTTGGGATATACAAACTCTTGTGCCCTGGGGAGTTGAGGCTCCTACTCAGTTGACATTCCCGGAGCGGATGGCTCCAGCATCTCACCGCTGTGCTCATCTCCTGTACATATCTGTGCTGTACGGAGAACACTATTGGAGGAAACAGGACTGTCTGTTGGCTGTAGAAATTGCCTGTTAGCACCTCAGCTAGCCTTATTTGCAATACTTAGAGCCAATTGAAGTGAGAAGGAAACACCCTAGCCAGCTGTTTACGTATCAGCATGAGGAAATGAGCCTCCAAAAAATCAATTCACAGTAATTGTTCTGGATTCCAAGGGAGTCACCGGAATTGTCTCTCACAGACAAGCTGACACACATGTGTGCGTGTCCACATCCACGTTGATTACTGGCGTCACAAAACTTCCAGCTCTTCTCCAGGGAGAGACAAGTGTTTTAAACTGATTTAGGACATTGCAGCAGCCTTGAAAATGCTAGTAAAGGCGCTCATGAAAGAGGAATTCCAGAAGTGCTCCAGAAAACGGCAAGAATGGTAATATAAGTACGTTCAGAGTAACAGAGAATACTTCTCAGAGGGGACTAATAGCATGGTGTCTTTCACTGTAATACATTAAAAAAATTAAAACTGTTACCATATTTTGGACCACACCTCTTGATCATGGCAAAGAACTAAACCTTGCCATGTATATAAATGTATTCTTCAATGCCAGTCACTTTTTCAATGGTTATAACAGCAACTGTATTTGGTGTAAGGGGATCAACTGCCTGGGTTTTCCAGGAATGACCCATTTTAGTACTAAAACCCTATTTCCTGGGAAACTCATCACAGATGCACTGGCATGATTAGTCTCCTCAACTTGACTGCAACCTTAGGGGACCTTATGAACAAGGACCACATACCTAAATTGCTCCTGTCTCTGACTTTCCAGCTAATGTGTGATATATAACATCTTTTTTGGGGGTTGTATGGTAATTTGGGGGTAATTTGTAACTCAGCAGTAAATGCCTAATGCATATGGCATATCACACTGCCCCATGAAGCTAGGTCCTATCTCCTCCAAGATGTCATTGAAGAAGGAGAATATAAGGGATGGGTTATAATCTTCTTCACAAACTGCACAAACAAAGCCTCCAAACTCTTGTTTTCTAGATGGCAGAGTGATTCGCTTTCTCCTGGCACCTTAATTTTGATTTCAACTGCAAGACAGAAATGTTGTTATCAGAATGTCTGTTCATTGCAATATCAGGAAACCAAACAGGAAACACAATACATTATTGCCTATGAGCAACTCTGAATCAGAAATGTGTAACATAGATAAAATATATAATACTCTGAAGCATTCTTGTGTATTCTTTATTTTCACTTCAGTATATCTCTTGAAGCAGGGTCTGGAACAGTATTTCATTTTAGAATTAGTTTTAGACATCAAGAAAAGGAACATTCATATTTACTGGCAGGTTTCTAGTTCAGAAACAAAAAAATCCCCACTTTTGCTTAATACATAGATTAACTTGGGAAATCATGACATAGTCATTAATTTTACCTCTCCCCTCCTTTCCTTCTTTCTTCCTTCTTCCTTTCTTCCTCTCTTCCTCCTGTTCTTCCTTCCTTCCTCTTTTCCTCCTGTCCTTCCTTCTTTTATTTCTGGTACTAGAAATTGAACCCAAAGATACTCTATACCAAACTGCATCCATGATTTTGAGGGCATAATCTTCCCACCTCAGCCTCCTAAATTGCTGGGCTTATAAACATATGCCATTGTGCCAAGCTAAATTTGAGTTCTCAATTTTACTTTTTAAAATGTGAGTATTTGGAATAATCTGGTGATATTGAGCTTAAAAGATGCTTAAATATTATATATTAGTGGTATATATATATTGTGTTACTATAAAATATTATAGTATTACAAATTGTGCTGCTAGGAACATGGAGGCACATATATCACTGTGATATGACCTTTTCAGTTTTTCTGGGAAAATACCCAGGAGGGGGATAGCTGGAATGAATGGAACTTCCAATCCTAGTCTTCTGAGAATTCTCCATATGAATTTCCATGGTGGTTGCACCAGGCTACATTCCCACCAACAGTGGAACAGTGTTCCTTTTTCCCACAGCCTCACCAACATTTGTTATCAGTCGATTACTTGATGGCAGCTATTCTTTTCAGAGAGAGATGAAATCTCAATACTGTTTTAATTTGCATTTCTTGAATGACCAGTGATGGTGAACATTTCTTCATGTATTTGTATATCTTCCTCTGAGAACTGTGTGTTCATCTCAGATGACCATTTTTGGAGAGGGTCTTTGAATTTGGGGGCTTGATGTTTTTCAGTTCTTTATATGTTCTGGATATAAGTCCTTTGTCTGAGGGGTTACTCGCTAAAATTGTTTCCCATTCTGTGGGTTTTCTTTTTACTCTGTTGGTGATTTCTTTTGAAGTGCAGAAACTTTTCAATAATATGAGATCCTAGTTGTTGATTCTTTGAAGTTTTTCCTGTGCAGTTTGCATTTTGTTCATGAATTCTCTGCCTACCCCTATGTCTCCCATTTGTAATAGCTAAATCTTGGAAACAACCAAGATGCCCATTAACCACAGAGCGGATGAAAAAGATGTGGTATTTTTACACAATGGAATACTACTCAGCTATAAAAAGGATGATCCTGAGGACTTCATAGGTAAATGGAGACAACTTGAGACTATCCTCATTAGTAAAATAAATAAGAATTGCATTTATAAATATCACATTGTATCACTAGTGTAAAAAGTAATAAGAAATGTAGGAGTAATAAAACCCTAAAGTGTAATTGCTATTATAAAAAAGAGAGGAAAAGAAAGTGTTATAACAGATATAACTGCATGTATGTTTAAGTGTGTAGGATTGATAACCATATTACTTTTTGTTGGATCTTTGAAAAGAACTGTTTGCAGTCTCGCTGCTTGAATGTCCACTATGTATGCTTTAATTCTGTAACTTGAACAACTATTTCTAATTCTTTATATGTAATTTATCAACTAGTGATTTCTTTTTTTAAAATTTTATTTAAAGAGGGGGAAAATAAAGCAAAATGAAAAAAAAGGGTAGAAACAATACAGAATTTTCAAAAAAAATGAACAGTAAGAAATCACTAGTTGATACATTACATATTGTCTTCTTGGATGTAGTTGTTCAAGTTACAAAATCAAAGCTTACAAAGTGGACATTCAAACAGTGAGGCTGCAAACAGCTCTGTTCTCTAATCCAACGAAAACTTAGCAACATAATTATCATTCCTACACCCTTAAATGTACATGCAGTTATATCCTTTAGGGCACCTGCTTTCCCTCCTTTTGCTTTTTAAGTCCATTATCTGTTTAGTTATATTGTGTTTCAGTTTTGCTCAGTACCTTGCTGATCTGTTTTGTTGTTGTTATATACTTTAAAATTTTTTTCTTATTAATTATTATTTTTTATTTAATTTAATTTATTTTATTTTGAAGGTAGTAAAATACAGCAGAACAAGACAGGACATGGCCAACTGAGACAGTGCAGTGAAACTGGCACAGAACCTCACAGCAGGCCACCAGCACAACAGCAACAGGTACAGTTGTATATCTGGTTTTCTTCACAATAGTTGTTGCTTCAACCAGGCAGAGCAATATCGAAGGAAATACAAAATTACAAGAACAGAATATTGAATAGAGCAATACCGTTGATCAAAACAGAGCAAAACAGATAAAAATATTTGCCCTCAAAGAGATGGCAGAAGAAAATCCCCCTTATTTGCTATATTGCAGATAGTCAGACTCTCAAGACATGCTCAGATCTCTGGCTCTCACTTGCTAGCCCGGGAGGGTGGGGGATATGGTGGATGCTTGATTCTTAGCCCGCACCCCCATAGACTCAGAGCCGCCCACCAGAGTGGTGAACTGGCTGCACGTTTTCCCAGCGCCCCAAGGTCCAACATGGCGCGTCACGGATCTCAGGAAATGCTGATATGGTTCTCGCCTTGGGGCGGCCCTGGCTTGCCAGGCCACAGCCACTTACCAGAGTGGCTTGCTGGCTGCTGCCTGTATTCCCAACCCCCATCAAGGTCCAACATGGTGCTTCACAGATCTCAGGAAACGCTGATATAACTAGTGATTTCTTAGTGCTTTTTTTTTTTTGAAATTATGTATTATTTCTACCCTTTTTTCTGTTTTGTTTTTTTTCTCTTTAAATAAAATTTTAAAAAATTATAGTAACACAATAGCTTTACTGTAACACCTGTGCAATTAGTTTATCAAATGCAAAACAAGTGCATTTTAATTTCACTTAGAGAAATATGCACATATGTGCTTTGCTATGATTTCACTTTACCAAAAGCACAAAACTAAACTCGTTACCTATTGTTGTTTACTGTATGTACTTTATTGCATTGGAAATTCAGTCTTTCAAAAACTCAAGACAACGCCACTGATGGGTAAAGTGGGAATCAAATGCTTTTGGAAGAAAGGCATAGGACATAAAAGGCAAGACTGAATTCTAGTCACATTCAAAGGGACATTTGAGGTATAGTTTGGAAGCTGTGTTTCATAAAGATGCTTTGAAAGTAGGACTCCTACTGAATGAGTGTAGAATATAAATCTCCTGATGCTAACATTGCAAATTAGAAAATAAAGCAGTATAGACAGAACAATCTAATGAGTCATTTTTTAACCCAAGTTAAACATTTAAGAAAATGTGTAAACTTCTTTTTTTAGATCCTAAATAAAAATTATTTACTCTATGAACTTGGTTGTCCGGAAAGCCGAAACACCTTCTGCTAAGTTCTTTCCTCTTGCACGGGTTTCTTGTTTCCCACCACGTCCCTGGTAAAGCTTGTCAGATCTGGTCAAACACAGATGTGGCTGCGTTTCTTCCATGAGATTTTGAGCTAAAAGCTCAGTCTCTCAGTGATCTCCTTGGCATCATTGTTACACCGGGGGCAGTTATTGTTTGACTTTGGTTTTGTCTCTTGAAGCCTCTTGAGTTATTATTATTATTATTATTTTCTGAGACTTCTTCCTAAGTTCTTCCGCTGTGCTATGCTTTTCTGCCCTTGCCTTAGCCAGCACTCGCATCGGATTCCCTGAAACTGCCAGTTTCTGCGTAATCACTCCCTGCACTGCAGACCCATCACAACCGTCCTCGCCCCGGACCTGCAGGGCCCAGCTGCTTCCTGTCCCATAAATCCCAGGCTCTGACGCTTGAGTTACAAGGAGCATTTTTTTTTTTCCTAGAGTTAAAAATGCTAGAATAGTGTCAAAATCCACTGCAGCATCTTTTGGTGATTGAAACAGTGGCTCCCAATCTTTTATATTTTCCTTCTTTCCTCTTTTTACTTTTTTTTTTTTTAGCAAACTTTCTACCCACTAATATTACTTGTAATGTCTCTATACTATATTTGCATATGCAAATCTGGGTCCTGCTTGATGGCATCTCCAGTGACAAATTTAGAATGGAAAGATGTGTCTGCCATAGGCAATTGCCACTGTATCCTGTATTAAAGGAAACTTGTCACAATTTTCCACAATAGTAGCTATTTTAGTGTCACGAATTTTTTGAAACGTAATTTGATGGCCACAGCAGATCCAGATGCATTTGATATTCTGTAAATTTACAGCACTTCAAACAAAACCAAGAGGAAGGATTATAAAAAGGCAACTCAGGAGGAAATGGTGGCTATCTGACTCTTCTCACTCCCCTGCTCTGGGGAAAGAAATAGCATCGTTTCTCAGACTGATATGCCAAAAGCTTCATCAGCTGCATGCCAACCTGCTCGTCCACTCTCTCACTCAACAAGTGTTCGTGAATGCCAGCTTCAAGTCACACACCACGCTGACTCTTGAGGATGGTTTGTAGGAAAGAGGAGAGATGGTCCGTGAAGTCTGGGGTTGCTGCATGTTAAAAACCTTTAGAAGATTATATTACCTCACTTTCAAAGGATGAATTGGAGTTGGGAGGAAAGGATGCTGGCAGAGGTGAAGGAAAGGTAAAGGATGGAAGGGAGACAGTCTGGGTACAGGATGAAGACAAGAAATCAAATACTGCATGGGGAATTACAGGCGTTCTAAGGGTTTTGGAATTATGAAGTGTGAAACTGACAAGTGAAACATGAAAAGCATGGGGAGAAAGGGAGATGAAGAGGTGGACGAGAAGTTATTTCATATCAAGGAGCTTCCTGCTGTGGAAGTAGCCATTAAAGAGATAGACTCTTTAGATAAGTGAGGAGATGAGGGATGTAGCCACAAGGTCCAGGAAGAGTTAGGAGCCTTTGCCATGATAATAAAAAGACAGACTCTAGATGCTCTCAGAAGTGAAATCATCTAGATTTGTTAGGTCACTTATTACCAGCACCCAGGTTTCTAGTTTGTTTAAATAGCAGCATCATAAACTAAAGAATATAGGAATAAGAGCATATTGATAGGAAAAATGGATGATTTCAACTTCCAATCCATTGGCTTCAGTTTTGTTTCTTAATCAGGTGTAGATATCTAGCATATAGTTTAGCATATGACTCAGACCCTCCCGTGGAAGACTCCCTCAAGGATTTGAACTTGGGAGTCATCAGCAAAAATGGGATCATTGAACTGCAGGTCTTAATGAAACCACATAAGGAGAGAGAAGGCAGATGGGGAGTGGCTGGCTTCAGGCTGCGTGCCTGGACCACCCTGAATGGCGGTGCAGAGAAAGCAGGCAAGGGGAAAGTCATGGAGACAGGAGGAAACCAGGAAGATGTGGTGGCAGAGCAACACAGTTAGGCAACTTTTAAGAAGTAGGAGATGATGAACAGCATGAAAATCAACTGAACTTTCACACATCGAAATTGAAAATTACCCTTTGGATATAGGAAGTTAGAAGTTGCTTAAGAAGAAAACATAAAAGTGATTTCAGTCAAATTTCACTGGATTCTCAATCCAGTAAGAATACAGGCTGTATTTCTTTTAAAATTATTATTATAACTATTAATTCATCTAAGAAAAGAGGAAGAAATTCACATTATAGACCAGACGAGTCAGGTGTTTTTATTAATATTAATTTAGAGAATCTTGTGCATGGGGAAGATTATTCCAAGGAGCTAGGGCCAAACAAAGCAACAGAAACTAACTCAGATTTTCAGTGTCTCCAATAAGCTCTCTGATCATCTGGAATTTTACCAAAGACAGAAATTTAGAAACGTGGACTGTAGTAGAGCAGGTTCTACTCTGTGGTTCAGTTTTTCCAATCACAGACACTCATTAACAGAGCATGTGTGTTTTCTAGTTAGCACATTGCTTGGGGGTGAGTTGGATAATTAAGTGGAGCAGCCGAAGAAGTGTGATCTAAATCCCTGTGTCTGTAGACTATACATGGAGGTTCTAGGAAATAAAAGATTAGATGGAGATTCAGGAAGGAGAAGAGAAGGCGTTAATAAAAAACTAAAAACCATGTTTATCACACATGCGCTAATTTAGAAGTTGGATGTGCTGGCAAATATGAAAGCTTTTAGATTAAACATACTAGTTTTGGCCACGACTAACTTGCATAATTATGGGGTGCTTTTTGCTGCTCCATGATTTTATCTAATTTTCAAAAAATGTTGAATCTTACGACTCCCTCCAGGCACTATTTTCTTTGCTTTGCTTTCCATATAAAAGATACATGTAATGAATATATATTATATTATATTATATTAATTCTGGACTCAAGGGTTCAAGACAAAGCAAATGGAATACTGGAATGCAGAACACTGGGAAATAGGTGACGTTTGATCCCCATTTGCATAGAATCTTTAACAGCAGTTTTTCTCCTTATTGCAGTACTGGAGATTAAATCCACGACTGTTGTACTGAGCTACAGCCCCAGTCTCCTTACCACTTGTGACTTTTTACTTTCAGACAGGGTCTTGATAAGCTGCTAAGTTACTCAGCTGGGCTTGAACTTGCAGGCACCCTGCTTCAGGCTCTGAAAGTGGAGATACAGAGGTGTGGGACCTTTTCAGCCTAACGGCATTTAAAAAACAAAACCAAACAAAAAAACAAAGCAAAAGAAAAAAAAAACGAAGTCATTTTCTTTTTTGTGAACAAGACCACACTAATATTTGATAGCTCTCATGATATTTTCTAGGTAGCTCTTTAAGACTTTAGAGATACTTTTCAGTGCTGTTTTTATGCAAGAGTGCCACACTTTACCTATGGTTAAGTGCATTTCTGAAATTTGGTTAAAAAATATCTAATTCAAATGAAGTAAAAGTTATTTTTGAAGAATTTTAAAGTAAATCAAGTAGTAAATCTCAAGTGTCTTAAGCAGATCGCCTTAGGAGTAGGCGCTGATGTGAATTAGGTTTTGTCAAATAGCGGTGAGAGCACATTTTCAATAAACAGAGTCCTACCAGAAACAGAAATTTAATCAGAGTTGCCTCTAAATCCACTGAGAGGAGTCAAGCCCCGGTTAGCGGTAGTGGGTCCTGAACATCAGACTGAGGTCTCGGGTTGAATCCTGCATAGCTTCACCGAGAAAGATGCCCATGGGGTGTTCGACAGATAGAATGAACCAGGGCAAATATAGTCTGGAGACCGCAGCCTCAGATAAACTCTGATGTAATAGTTAGGAGACTCAGGCTAGAGAAGGGCTCTGGAGCCAGAGGTCATGGGCAACCTCAAGGTAAAGAACGCAAAGAGGCACCCAGGGACAGATTCTGCCAACATCAGGTTATCTTTGAAGAGAACTGACACTGCTTTTGGATTTCTACAGTCTCAAAATGTCACTTTTAATGTGTATATTATTGAGGTTATCACGTACTCTAATAACTTTGTTGCTAGGTTTTATGACTATGGTTGTATTGCATTTGTGTTACTCTTGACTCAATCAGTTTTCCTATTTGCCCTTTCTTTTTTCTACTTTTAACCCTGCCATGGGTATCGGCTTCTGTTAATAACTCCCTTTGTGTCATGATTTATTCTATTTCCCTCTTCATAGTAAATAGGAAACTCTTTGAGAGAAACACCACACATTTTAATTGTGCATTCAGAGAGAGATTTCAGCAATAACCTGATCTGGGAACTGAGTTTGGCTTTTCTGTTCCAACAAATAACATTTCTCATACCTTAACATTAATAAAGGGCTTTAGCATTTATTCGTTTATTCAATTTTACAATTTTTCCAAGAAGAGTTTCATGTAGTTTGATTTTCAAAAGTGGAAACCAAAGCTGTAAATCTAGCAGGTAAGATGGCTCTAAAGAAGACCCACAACCCATGCATCCATTGAATGTTCTCTTAGGGTAAAACCTTAGGTAAATTTATCAAATTCCCACAGATAAGCAGAGAGAGATTTGGATAAGCAGAGACATATTTGGAAAATATGTGATTAAAAGAATAAGAAATGCAGTAGTAGAATTACTATCAAGTAAGCATTGATGTGAATTAGGTTTTGTCAGCTAGGAGTGAGAGCACATTTTCAATAAACAGAGTCCTACTAGAAACAGAAATTTAATCAGAGTTGCCTCTAAATCCACTGAGATGAGTCAAGCCCCAGTTAGCTGAGGTTACTCACTGCCTGCAACTCATTGTAAAACATAACTCCCAGCTATTCTCAGTTCTTTTAGATATTCTTTGTAAAGCGTCTAAAAAGTAGAATGGATATCCTGAACCTATTTAGACTTGAGAAAGGGAAAGATAGTTGTTCCTCCAGCATAGCATTTGAAAGCTTTAAGGTTCCTGATTTAATCAATTGTGAAGCTTACAATGTGCATAAATACATGCAAACATTGTTTATGCACATGAGTAAGTTGATATACCGAAAATAAAAATTAAAGATGATGTTGGTTCATTTCTGTACATTATGTAAAGTAATAATTGCTCTATAGCTATCTAATCTTCTTTTAAAAATTTGAAAATATTAGAATGGATGAATCCAGAGTAAACCTAACTCAAAATTGTTCATTAATCTTGCATGCCACAATATAAAAACAGCACAGCAAAAGAAAACCTAGGATGTGCTTTCCTGGTATATGAAGATTTCCAGCAGAGAAGAGGCGGCATCTGCTTTATTAATTATGAAAGAGATTTTAAAGAAATTTTTCTCCTTCAATATCACCATTTTTTATCTGTTGGTTTTGGCCTCAGTTTAGTTGGTTATGAAACACATGGTGGCCAGAAGCAAATAGCTCATGGCAGCTGAGCGCTCATGAGTCAGCACAGATGGATATTTGAGATGTGTGAGTGGCAAAAGGGGTGCAAATGATTTCATCTCCAGGTGTGCAGTTTCTTTAGTGTCCTTCTAGGGCTGATCTGGAACGTAGTTTGAGTTTGAGCAAAACTGGGAGCCTCATGTCTCGGCATATCCTGTGTGGAAACTTCACTATTATGTTTTTGCTTGGCACCCGCTGTCTGGAAGGATGATAACATTTTTGTCTCCACAATTTACAAAGATTGAAAGGAGAAAGCCATGATCATGCAAATTCATAAAGTGCCCTTCAAAGGCGAGAGGTTCTTAAATCAGGTAATAAAAGTGTCAAGATAAAATTAATGACTTTTCCTTCATGAGTATACAACAGGAGCATCCTATATGGAGAAATTCCACCTGGATGAAAGATTTCAACTTCTATTGTAGTTCTTTTATTCTGACCTCCCAGAGGAAAAATTGTCTTGAACTTCTAGTGCCTAGAAACATATGAGAATATAAGAATCATCATTGATTAATCTGAACACAGGAACTGTGTTTGGATGGTCAAAGGATTAGCCTAGCTTCAGACTTAATTCTTTAGATTGGCTAAAGAATTTTCAGGGACTGATAGAAAAGATAATGAAATGTCACTGCGGGTCTCCTATATGTGGAGCAACTAGAACGCTCTTCTCTTGCTGGTGGAAATATATGAAAAGACCTACTACTTTGTAAAACAGTTTGATAGTTTCTAATAAAAGGCTGCTTACTCTATGACTAACCATTTCCCTTTTGGATACACAGTACATCAGTGAAAAGATTTTTATGAGAATAATCACAATGCCTGTATTCATAATAATCCCAAATGGAAACAACCTAAATGTACATCAATAGAAGAGTGGGTAAATTCACTTTCTTCTCCCAAATTTCCCCTCTAAAGCAAAATACTCCTGTTACAAAAGTGGTTATTTGACTTTATTTATATGACGTTCAAATAAATGCAGCTCCAACTCCTGGAAGAAAGTAGAATTCAGAATAGTTAGTAACTGCAGACATGGGAGTGTGTTATTGACTGAACAAATGTTCTAGGGTTGATGAAAACATTCTCATCATGACCAGGCTATCTTGGAAAATGATTTCTATAAGAGTTCATTAAGATATAAGTAATAGATGGACAGACATAAAAATAACTGATGGCTGGCATACTGCCTCAGGTCTCTAGCTTAGGCAGAGGCAATGTGAATACTGCTCTGTTTTACTACATTGAAGGCTGTATAATTCCAATCTTCCAGGAGACAGAACAAGGCAGTGTCCTCCCGAAGTCCTCTATTGATGCAGGGTGCTTGCGCGCATGATAGCTGTCTAGTATTAACTAGCAAAAGCTATACTATGTTCAGCGGGCTAGAATTTGTGCAGCACATATGTGACACCCTTGTGGGGGATACTGCCTGTGTACATTTTTGGAGCAGGGATTTGATTTTACAGGCTAAGATTTTACATGAAATAAAATGATGAGATGAGGCAGAAACATTGGGTACAAAAATCAGTGTGACTTCATCTGTGCCCAGGCAGAACCAGAGAATCGAGGGCACATTAGAAAGAAGATAATTTGTGTGTATTTGTAAGTATGTTTGTGCTCTTGGTCCCTGGAGTCAAAGCTTAATGGGTAAATAGTAAACTGTTAGAACCCAACTCTCATTTTCCAGGCTTTTAAAATAGCAGATTTTATAAGATCCTTGCCAGGATTTTTATAAAATCCCATGGAAAGTCCAGAAGCAACCACCCAGAGATTGAATCTCCATGACACTGAATGACCATGCTCAGTAGAAGTGGATCTGAAAACAGAAGGAAAGAGAAGTCTTTCTTTTGGAAAGGCTTTTGGATATTTCTCAGCCATCAAGAATGCTTAGGCTGAGAGGTTCCCACCCATAGAGCAGTCTAATAGCACGCCTTAGGCTGTAGAATCAGAAGCCTGAAAACAGTCTATTTTCCTATTATAGGAATGGTTTTCGAATAAGAGGAAACATATATTCATGAGTTTAGTTAACGTTCCTGTGGCCAAAGGGCAGAACATTTGCCCAGATGTGGGTATTCTGACTGAAAAGCGAGGACTGCAGTTAATCCGGAACACGCATGCTTCGCCTGGCCTCAGTTGGAAGGCATGAGCGGCCATCTCTAAGGTCAGTCAGCCAGGAAGCTGGATTTTGCAGGCCTGGAAGCAGACAGCTGGGAGCTGCATGGAAAGCAGGAGGACATGGTACTGTTCCCTTTTCCTTCACTTTCTTAATCATTAGGTATAAATAACATCCACGCAAGTTTGTGGTTTCAAGTTTTAGCCCAAGAGAAAGTAACATGTTTTGAGCCTGTTGACCCAGGGCTTGTACAAAGTCCAGCTCCTGGGCAGGGCTTAGAAAAAACTCAAGGTCTCAAAACAAACTAAAAGGAAAACATCCACCCAGGGAGTAAACAAGGACCTACTTCCCTTTGACGTAGGTCAATATATCCTGGAAAAAGAACAGTGACCTTGGTGGAAGGTCATTTAATCATGTAAATGTAGCATTCAGTACAAGTACTACCTTGGCTCTTGTCCATTTTTTTGAAGGTATATTCTCTTTTTCTGAAAATATATCATTTTCTAATAAACTCTACTTATTCTCTATACAATTGCTTATGTGTCTGGTCTGAAGTCTTTTATCAAAGCCACAAAGAACAGAGATTTGCCACCGGTTCCATGGAACGTTAGGACCTTGGAGTGTAAGAATCTGGCTTTCTAGTGACATCTAAAGTATTACATTTTCAAAACTTAAAATCCCACTTGTTATAATAGAAGCTAAAGAAGTCACAGGAAAGAAAATTATTATTATATTGCAACATTTAGAAAGCATTTCTGACACAGGGAAGCTTTGGTTTAATGTACATTTTCAGTATAAAAATCAATTTTATCAAATCCTCTGGAACTTAAGAGATTATGGTACAGTGGGTGAATATCATAGCCAAATAGAGCTGAATTTGAAATTTTTCCCCAGTGCACAATGACTCTCACTCAGCACATGTTAGTTCAGGATGCACATTTAAAGGTTATTTCTCACTCATTGCATGTCTCATTAGGTTGCCTATGGGTCTTCATTATTTCTTCAAAACACCAAATAAAGAAGCCATTCGTCTCTTGCTGAGGACATTCTTGCCCTCATGAGAGTGGGAGCAGAGGGGCAATGCATTGATCTGAGTAAGCAGATGGCCAAGCATGAGGGAGAGGTGAAGACTCCATGAGAATCATGTAGGGAGGAGCCCGTTAGAAATGCCAGAGAGTATTCAGGGTATTGGCCACTTCCATAAATTCAGCAAGGTTGCTTCTCCAGTTCTCACCTTCCTTGCACTGTAAAACAAAAGCAATACTCTTTGATGTATAGAGCAATTGGTAGTAAACAGACATAAATGTTCGAATATTGGATACACTGAGCAGATCCAGCTCTTGTTTTCTTCTTTTGCTATGCCTATAAATAGTGATACAGATTGATTTGTTTTACTGTGAGTTTCAGAGTTCAGAAATTAACTAGCTCTTTAATCTTAAAATATCATTATTTCCTAACAAATATTTGTTTCCCACCAGTCTTAGTACGTCCTGCAAGTTATTAATCTGAAGCAATTTTCTTTAAAATTTTACAACTATGAAGAAACCATTATTAATGATTGGAATCCAAAATATAATAGAGTTTCCATTAAGTTTCACATGTGAGAATGTGGGAGGGGCATAATGATAAAATTCACATTTTATAGCCAAATAAGTTCAGTATAATCACTTTTGAAAAAATTTAATTAATTCACTCATTAACAATGTCTTAAGACCGCATCTGATCATTAAATAAATCATTATTATTATTAAATAATAATGCAACTATATTACTAAAGACTGAAAACACAGAAAAGGACTTGAAAGAAAAATATTCATCTATAACCAACCTAAAAATACCTAAGGCTAACATCTTACTGTATCTCTATAGTTTCTCTCACGATCATGATCCTTCTGTGTGTGTGAGTGTGTGTTGTGTCTGTACTTACAATATTGCACAATTGGGAGCAAAATGTATATAGATTTTTTTCATAATTAGCTTTTACTTAATAGTATGTTTTATAATCCTGTACAACAAACCATCATTTTTCAAGATATTTAGTATCTTTCAGTCATATAGCATCTATTCACATACAAAGTTTCTATCATTAGATATTTGATATTCTAGGAATTATTCAGCCTTCTTTAGTTGAGATTATTCATGTTTGCCTTTGTTTTACTTTGTTTTACAATTAATATAGCAGTGGGTTGGACATCTCAGCATTTATAAAGGAATATTCTTTTTACAGTATTTATACATATTGCTAGTCTGATTTTCAGGTAGCTTTGACGAAAGCTCCTTGCTACATGGATAATATTGCTAATCTTGCTCATGGATAATATTGGTGGGCCGAAGTAGATAGGGATGACAGTTTGTAAGATGTAATAACGATGTGAATAAAACCTTAAAAAAGATCTGGCCAAGGGAGAAATGGGTGATTGTAAAGACATAAGAGAAAGCTCGGCAAAGAACGGAGTATGGGCTGATGTGAAGCACAGCCCGGGTGAAATTACTGAAATCACTGAAAATGGAGTAGGGTCATTTCAAAATTCTAGCCTGCAAGAATAATTTATAGTTTTGTGTTGCTAGTTTATGGTTTTGGTTTGCTGGGCAAGTACCAGACTAGTCAGTGGGATTAGCTCACAGACTAGTTAATGACCTCTATAACTTATATCTCTGGATCCGTTAGAAGGGACATGTTTCACCATAACACTCTGCCCCTCTAGACAAGGCGTATGCATGTACACCAACAAGTCATATTACAACACCAGCCAGCCTTGGTGCAACTCACTGACGAAATACATGACATGACTCATGCTTCTTGAGCCAGTGATCCTCTGGCCAGGGACTCACAGTTAGACCAGGTGGATTTCAAAACAGTTGCTGAACATCTGCTCTTTCATAGTATCTGTGACCTCCTGTAGCTTGGTTCACAGAGTCCTGCTATCTCTGACTCTCATCTAATTTTCCATATAAAGATTCTAGCAGGCTGTTGTGTTCACAAAACTGATATTTTGGAAAACTTAGCACTTGCTAATTTTAAAAGTGATTGAGCGTTGCTTTGCACCAGCACTGTTCTAGTGTCTGCAGGGAGAGTTGGGGACATAAAATCAGGATTCTTTCTACAGAGTGTTTACTTTTAGTGAGGGGAGATAGGCGAAAGTTTGTCAGCAAACATTGTAATTTTAGACACTGATATATATTACAAGGTGAAACAGGATAATATGGTAATGATGGGTACGAGGCATATCCAGATTATGTTTATTTTTTATTCAGCTTTCTCAGGACTCCCTACATTCACATCACATTGAGGTTAACTATTTCCTGGCAAAAGCAGTGTACATTTCACATGACAAGAAGGAAGTCAGAATGACAAAACTATGCACATCTGGTTGACATTTCATTTCTTCAAAACCCTGGCTTTTTGTGTGGCTAATTTGATCACATCTAAATAAATAGGCTTTTAAAAATTTAAAAATTGGCTGAATTGATCTGAGAAAATAATTTGAGAAAAACTTAAGACTTAAGCTGATGACTGATTCATAAATGCAAGAGCTTGCTACAATATCATGTATAGATCTACAATACATTCATGACAAAAGGAAATAGATATGTTAGATATGTTCTAGATATGATTGATACTGAATTATTTACCATCATGTTTTTGAAGGTTCTACACATGTATTAAAAACCATAGACTGAAGATACATGAAAGATGCTTTCATTCTCCTTTCTTCCTTTCTTCCTTTCTTTCTTCCTTTCTTTCTTTCTTTCTTTCTTTCTTTCTTTCTTTCTTTCTTTCTTCCTTCCTTCCTTCCTTCCTTCCTTCCTTCCTTCCTTCCTTCCTTTTTTCTTCTTTCTTTCTTTCTTTCTTTCTTTCTTTGTTTCTTTTCTTTCTTTCTTTCTTTCTTTCTTTCTTTCTTTCCTTCTTTCTTTCTTTTTTTTTTTTTTTGTATTTTTGACACAGGGTTTTGCTATGCATTCAGACTGGCCCTGAACTCACTTTGTAGACCAGGCTGGTCTCAAACTCTCACCAGTCCTTCTGCCTCAGCCTCCCAAGTGCTGGGATTGCAGGCGTGCACTAGATGTTTTCATTCTTAATGCGACTTTTACTCTACATGCAAACATTGAAAAGTTTTAACCAGTCCTCTGACCTGGCAGAATAAAGATAACACGCTTTATATAAATTATGAATATCAGCATTCATGTCTTCACTCAAATGAAGCAGCTCTGGATGGACACTCACATATTAGTGAATATGTTGTTTCTTTTTCCTCTTATATTTTAGAGTCAAACAGTAAACACTATGTTTCATGGATTCACATTTCCAAACCGAGATCTTTCTTGATGCAAAAGTACATAGATTTAAAAAAGTATTATCAAATATTACAGGTCGAAAGAAAACCAGCATATCCAAAACTAGAGAGTGGCATGAAGTAGAAGAAGAGGAATTCTAAAAACACAAACCCTCGAACTCAACTCGGTACCATAGAAGGAGGCCCAGGAATCTGTATTTTTGGAGCCCTCCAGGTAATGCTGAAGGATTTCTAGGTTTTGGAAGCAATGGCAGGAACCCGACTCTGTGTCTAGAATGAATTTTAATATTTATCTCAGTGGTCGCCAGTACTATGTGTGGCTGCTGAATAATTTCTCAGGTCGGTCGCAAGGGGAAGGGAGCAGGTATTTTCCTCTAGCTTCCTTCGTATGATGATCAATACGTCCATTGGAGGTGGATAGAAATGGGCTACAAACTCTACTTGGAAATTCCTGTTGACGGTTGGTAGGAAATGTGGAGATTATCCAGTGTGATTTTTCATTTAGCATTGAGGAGCCATTTACGGAGATGGTAAAGTTACTTGGTAAAATCACACGGATGACTGGAGACAGATCCATTTGGAAATGGAACTCAGGTCCCCTGAGACCTCATTCAGTGTTTTTCTCAAGTAATAAAAAGTCTGCATAATCAGACCTCACTCTATAGTTTTCCAGTCTTTTTTCCTATCCTTTTATTTTAAAAAGGTATTGTTCAACTCTCCTCTGTACCCTGGACATTTTGTCATGTAGTAGATGTCCATTGAAGTACCAGTCCAGAGTGTCTGTTTCCTTCTTTCAGTGAAAGACCCTGAGCTTTCATTGTGAAACCAGTCACCTTTGACTTTCTCCTTGTTTGAATGGGATTTCTCCATCCTTGGCTTGCGGAACAAGGTGCACCCTGCACCAGGATAGTTGAACACTGAATGATTGCCTCTGGGAGAACTGGGACTGAACCAGTCCAGAGTGACTCCGGGCAGTTTGGTTTGACCACTGGTGAAGAGAGATTCTCTCTGTCACAGCCCTCTTGGAAAAGACATAACCTGCATGTAGCAAGATGTGGTTACAATTGAGAGCAACCTGTAGGAGAATAAAGATATTACTTTATTACGAAGACAAAGTCACAAGGAGCAAAGAGACTGACTCTGATGTCACAACCGGAGTATCTGGATAGAGTTATTCTGTCTGTAGAACAGTTTCTGTATTAGTCAGTCAATAAATTGACTCTCAACCAACCTAGCTATGTTTACCATTTTCAGTAGAACTTGCCTGATGTCTATTAGCTTAAGCAAGTGAGAAATTCTTCCAGGACTATAAAAATACTAGTCTAGGTCCCTGAAATCTGCCTGAAAAAACATACTTGATTTTATGGAATTTGATTTTTTACATGGGAAGAAGTAATTTTTCAAAATAATTATGAGAAAGCGTGCATGCAAGTGATTCTGTAGGTCAGAAAGTGGTAGGCAATATGTTTAAACAAAACAACAAAACAAAACAAAACAAAACAAACAGGAAGCCCTCAGGATCTAGCTTGGTCCTGCTCTGATAGATCAGGATCCAGGTCTTTGGCTGTATAACCTGCTGCCAGCTTTCCCTATATAGGGACACGGTGTCCAGGCCCTTTCCTGTGGACTTTGGTTCCATACTTTTCCAGGGCCACGTGAGATATTTTAGAGTCAAATTCAAGTCCCTCTAGCAGCAAGTTATCCATTAGGAATACAGGCTCCAGTCTTACTCCCCCAGATGCAGGTCCTCCTCAGTGGGTAACAGCAGCAAACAGGCCCCTACACCCACAACACAAGCCCACCCTAGAAACAGAGGCTGGCTCTTGGGGACGGAGGCACCAGCCTGGCTCCTCTACTCACCTATGTGAGTACTCAGCCAGCCTCTCTGTCTCCAGTATCGAGTGCTCTTCTGCAGATCACACCAATAACTGTGAACACTCTGGCCCAGCTGACTGGTAGAAAATGAAACTTTCCCTGCCCAAGCCAAACTGTCAAGACTGGAATCATTCTCTACTTTTTCAAATACATACACATAGGCATATGGCCACAGAGTTTATGAATAACCAAAGGAACATGACATCACCAAAGGAACAACATAAAACCTCTCTAACTGATCCCAAGCCAAACTGTCAAGACTGGAATCATTCTCTACTTTTTCAAATACATACACATAGGCATATGGCCACAGAGTTTATGAATAACCAAAGGAACATGACATCACCAAAGGAACAACATAAAACCTCTCTAACTGATTCATAGAAGAGATTTATAAACTACCTGAAAAAGGACTCAACATTGCCTTGTTAAAATAATTCATTGAGCTACAGGAAAACACAGACAGCTAAATGAAAACCAGAAAATAATATATGAAAAAATTTAAAACTTCAATAAAGAGATAAAATTTACAAAAAATAAACCAAGAAGAAATTCCAGAGCTAAAGAACATAATTGCTAAAATGAAAAATTCCATAGGGGTCTTTCACAGCAGACTTAATCGAGAAGGAAACAGAATTAATGAGCTTCAAGACAAGTCATCTGATATGCTGAGTAAGTGGAGTAAAAATTTGAAAGATTGAAGAAAGCTTGTGGTGATTATGGGATTCCATCAAGAAAACCAATGCATTTCTCAATGAGATTTTGTGAAGGAAAGGGCAGAAAACTTGTTTAAGGAAATTTCAGAACCTTTCCCCGATCTGTATAGGATAATGAACATTGACGTCCATGAAATGCAAAGATTCCCTTAATAGATTAAAGAGAGAAAAATATTCACAAAGATACATGTTTATTAAAACTCTAAGTCAAAGCCAGACAATGTCAAAAGTACAGAAAATCATATTGTCACAAACATGGAAATAAATATAAGACTAGTAGCAGATTTCTTACCAATAACCTTGCATGTTAGAAACACCTGAAAAAAAACACCAATCAAGAATTTTATACCTGGCAAGGCTGTCTATTACAGATGAAATATTAATACAGACTTTCCAAGGCAAAGTCTATGGGAGTTGATTTTCATGAATCCTATCTTACAGTTAATGTTAATGAGAATTCTTCAAGTTGAAATGAAACGACACTAACAACATGAAAGCAAAGAGGTTTTAAAAGTTACATTAAGGATAAGGTAACAGATTTGAAATACTTTAGTACTATACTAGTGGTACATAAATCATTCTAAACTTTAGCATAAAATTATTAATAATAAACATACTCATAATTTGTTAATGGACACACGGTGTATAAAAGCTACAACTTTTGGTATCAATAGCATAAAATTTGGAGGAAGAAGTTAAGGTAAGGGTTTTCGCACACAGTAGAAGATATCAGCTTAAAATAGGTTTAAAGCTTTAATATGCTTTTTGCAATGCTATATTGCCTGCAACTATAATATTCTATCCTAGATGCACAAAAGACAGAGACAGGCATCATCTGTATAGTTATGAAAATCATAAAAACACAAAGAAAAACGAGATAAATAACAAAAGAAACAAACTATAAAAGAGAAAGCTGCTATCAGAATGACAAGAAGTCCTTCTATACCGACAATTATGTTAAGTGTAAAGATTAAAGTTTTGCAATCAAGCAGTGCACAGATCAGCTGAATGGATAAAGATTAAACAGCAGGCTGTGGCCAAGAGACTCATTTTAGTTTTGGGATACATTTAAACTTGAAATGAAGGGGTAGAAAAAGATGTTCCATTCAAATGGTCACCAAAAGAGAAAAGAACACTAGTATATTTCAATCAGACAAAATAGCCTTTGAATTAATAACTGTCAAAATAGACAAAAGTTATTGTACAATGACCTAGGGGTAAATTCACTGAGGCGTAGAGATTGGGAATACTTGAAAGCAGATAGTAATGAATCCAAAGGAGGAAATAGCATTAAAATTATAGCAGGGGTCATTAATATCCTACTTACAAATCAAGCAGAGGAGAGAGAGGGTAGACCCTGCCAGGTCATGTCGACACACTTCCTCCAACCAGGTTTTACTAGTGAGTTCAACACGGCCAAGGTGAAAGATTTTGGCCTCTGTTGGAGAAAAGCCACCTAGAGAATTAGTTCCCCTAGATTCAGTTGACTATGGTCAGCCATTCAGGTATTCAGAGGCTTCTGCCACCACTGGCAAAATGCAAAAGACCCAGGCCAGTGTTCCAGCTGAATATAGACTTTGACATCATTCACGTGGTCCTAGTTCTATGGGCAGGGACAGTGCAAGCATTGTGAGTTCAGGGAGGCTTCTATCCAGATTTTAGAAGACCTGGAAGCCACTGAGGGTACAGCGGGGGAAGCTGTGAGAATGAAGTCAAAGTTCAGTGGAGACCCAAGGAGGCTGGAAAAGCCAAGAATCTTGATTGTCCGAGGAAAACTGCAAGAAGTCTGAGAAGCCTGCCCAAGAGAGAAGCCATGCGGTTATAACCACCCCTAGAAGTGCCATGGGGCAGGGCTACTCAAGCCATTGAGAATTTACATCTCATCACAATTTATCCAGAATGCTGGAGATGGTACTGTAAGACTTAATGTTTGTCGTGCTAGGATTCAGTCTTACATTGGTCTCATTTTTTTCTTTATCCTATTCTACCCTTTTTGAATGAGAATGTTTATTCTCTGCCTTTGTATGTTGGATTTACTTCTTTTTTGATTTTTATAGGGCTCACAAAAAAAGTTTGCCTTAATTCTCAGAGAAGACCTTGATTTGGACTTTTCAGCAGTGCTGTAATTGTCAGGACTTTGGCAAGTATTCAAGAGGGACTATATGCATTTTACATGAAGAGATGTGCATGAGTTTATTGGGAGCCAGGAGCAGAATGTTATAGTTTATATCTAGATGTCACCCCAAAGCCTCAAGAACTCATGGCTGGGGCTTTGGGGAGGGAATTGGACCATAGGGATGTGATACTCATCAGTGGATTAGTCCTTTGATGGGTTTATAGCTAAATGTGATGTTGGGATATAAAGCCTGATCAGAGGTTACTAAGAATGTAGCCTTGGAAGGTATGTCACCCTGCTTCCTCACTTGATCTCTCTCTCTCTCTCTCTCTCTCTCTCTCTCTCTCTCTCTCTCATGTCATGAGCAATAATCTGCCATGTTGTGCTGCCACACCACTCTGTCTTGGAGCAGACTGACTATGCACTGAAACCTCTACCAACTGTGAGCTGAAATAAACCCTTCCTCCATTAAATTGTGAGCATCAGCAATTGTACCTCAGCAGCAGGAAAGTAACCAAGACAACTACAATAAAGAAGAAGACAATTCTTAAGTAAATAGCCTAACATTAAATTTAAGATACTAGGGAAAGAAGAACATACTAAGATGATTTAATAGAAGGAAGGAAATAGTATATGCAATTGTACAAATTAATAAAATACAGTCCTGAAAATATAAAAGATGAATGAAACTAAGAGTTTAGTTTTTGAAAACACAAATAAAACTGACAAAACTTTAGGTAGACTGAGAAAAAGAGAAGAGTCTCCAATAAATGTTTAAAATGAAAGAGGAGATATTGTAACTGCTATCACAAAAATATAAAAGATGATAATAGACTACCATAGAGAATTATGTGCCAAAAATTAAGATAAGCTAGAAGAAATAAAGAAATTCATAGAAAAAGATAATCAATTAAGATTGAATAGTGATTATTAGCACATAATAGTAATTTAAAAACTCTGAGAAGAATGTCTCAGGGTGTGTTAACTTCCCAGGCAATTTTATCAAATATTTAAGGAAGAATTAGCACCTTTTCAAACTCTTTTAAAAAACTGAAGATGGAAAACTCCTGGATTTTAACAAGACCAACATTATCCTGGTACCAAAGCCACATGAGAATACTACAGGGAAAATACATTGTGCAGTGTGCCTGATGAACATAGATGCAACCAAATTCTAGCAAGTTAATTCAATATGACATGTAGAGGCTCAGAGACCATGATCAAATGGGATTGGTCTCTGAGGTGCATATAGATTAGCATATGCAAATAAATAAAATGGTATACCATATTTAAATATATGAGGGAATAATATAATTATTTCAACAGCTATAAAAAATATTTTCAAGACTCAGTATCACCTCAGGAGTTACAGGGAATGTACCTTAAATAATATGGGCTGTGCATGACAAACCTATACCTAAAATCTTACTCAACAATGAGATGCTGAAAACTTTTTCTTTAAGATGAGGAATACGACGAGAATTCTTACATTTCTGTTAAATGCAGCACTGAAAGTCCTAGGAAGAGCAGTTAGACAAAAAAAATCTGCATTAATTGAAAAGGAAATAAAGTAGTTTGCAGATGACATGGTTTTATATACAGAAAACTCTAAAACGTCTACCTCCAAACTGCTAGAACTAATAATTGCAGTAAAGTTATAGGATATAAAATTAACAAACAAAAATCAATAGCATTTCTATGCACTAACAATCATAATAAATTTAAGAAAAAATGTGTATAATTAAATTGGGAAAAAATTAGGAATAAATTTAAACCAGGAGGTGAAAGATCTATATATTGAAAACTATAACCTTGATGAAACAAATTATAGGAGACACAAATAAATGTAAAAGTATCCCATACGTATGTATTGGAAGAATTTATATTGTTAAAATACCCACATTGCAAGGCAATGTACCGATTTAAGGCAATCCCTACAAAAATTTCAGTAATATTTTCCTCAGATAGAGAAAAAAATAATCCTAATGTTTGTGAAACCACATTTTCTTTATCTAAATATTTTTTGGTAGAAATCATGTAAAGCAGTATCTGAAATCCTAGTATGTCCTTAGGTAACTTTTAGCTTAAAGTCCAAATTAAATGAAAGCAATTGAAACTGAAATAAAATTTAAATAGTAGGTTCTTTAATGTGTATTACATTATAATCTGATACCTAAGTATTAGTTTTCTATGATTCTGAATAAGAAATCACTAGTTAATTATAAAATGTCATAGGCTTTAAAGTTACTTCTATGCAGGTAAATTTTCTCTTAAAGCAAAAAAAAAAAAAGTTTACTTCTGCAAATATATTGTAAGTGCACCCACACTTTGTGTATTTTATTTGAAAACAAGTAATGCTACAAAACACTGTTAAACTATCAATGAATCTGCTAAAATCATAAGAAAGTTACGCTATCAGGAAACTTATATATTTTGCTAATTCAAGTAATGAGGTAATCCTGTAGAACTATTAGCATAATTGAACTTACCCTAGGAGTATTATCAAGTAGATAAATATGACTTCTAGATTCAGGTGATCTGAAATGAGAACTTGTATGACAAACAGACATTTCAAGGAAAAGATTTCCTCATTGTAAACTTCTCAGGAAGTGGGCAGGTTTGAGAAATTGTGGTCCTGTTCTTAAAAATAAAATAAAAACAGTGAAATATTTTGAACACTAGTTACGGCGGAAGTGATTAATTCAATTATCTAATACATCTAGAATAAAATAAAAGCACCTGGGGGCAATAACACAAAAATTAGCTGATAAAATCAGAAAACCCTTATGAACTTCATGGTTTACAACGAGCTTACAGTCTTGATACTACCAGACATGTGGGCTCTCACAGTTGCTGTTAGACACGTTTTTCTAGATTTCAGTAACCAGGGCCGTGGCATTTGTGGCTGTAATTTAAGCTCTGTTTTCATTTGTTTAGCTCTGTGAGTGCCTGTGTGTGGAGTGTTGTGTTAGTGACCCGAGGGCCACTGTGCTGAGCTACTGTCACAGACTCTGTGTGTGTGTGTGTGTGTGTGTGTGTGTGTGTGTGTTTTAGACAGGACATTAAATCACTGCGTTTCCCAGGTCTGGATTATTCTCCCATCTGTGCCTTCCAGATTGCTGGAATGCCAGGCATATATCACCGGGATCGGCTTCTCCTGACTTTGGGATTTGCTTTATTTTTTCCTCTAATTGTCCTGAAGTGAAGGAGAAAATTGTTTCCCTGACACAATCTGAGACTGTTTCTGCCTCTGTATGTAACTTCAGACAGTTTATTATCCTGTTTGCCAAAATTACATTTATGAGGGAAAAAATATCCCAGACATAGCCCGCCCCTTCCCTTTTATATTAGTGTGATTATGAATTCCTGTTTTGAAAGCTAGATCAGCTCTCAGGTTGGGGAAGTAGCTCCGTGCTGTCTCCGTGGGCTTTCTTTAGCTGACAAGATGCTGTGATGAATCGGGATTGAAAAAGGACTTTTTATTATTTACTGATTACATCTGACTTCTCTTAAAAGATAATGTATTTTCTTTTGATTATGCATATTTTAATAACAGTTTCCAAATTTTATTTCTCACAATCAGGGTCATGCCATAATATGAAGTGGGAGAGAGAGAAGGAAGTGCAGATACATATTCCAGAAGCTTCCTTGTTTAATTTTGCTTTCACGTGGTCATGTGCCACCTGTGAAAACGCCTGTATAAAATGAATTTGTCGCTTTTAAAATAGATTTTTGACACTTGGAGAAAAACATGTTATTAAATGAGACTGTAGTGAGAATGGTGAGAATGGGGTCTAATCAAGACCCCCCAAAATCCATTTTCCTCTTGAATAAGATAGAAGAAATAAAAATAGGTCCAAAAGAAACAAGCAAAATCATAATTTTAAAAATGAAAATCGTGGGGCCAGGGGTTTAACTCAGCGGCACAAGCACCTGCCTGGCAGGTGCGAAGTTGTAAGTTTGATCACTGTACCAAACAGACAAACAAACAAACAAAAAACAGGACAGAAAGAAAATCATAGCTTCGGCACCCAAGGAAGGCTTAATTTTTTTTCTTTTTCTTTTCTCCCAAAACACAATTAATTGGAAAATTCACTTTCACCTGAGAATGAATTCAGCTGTTTCATTTCTACTTGCAAATGATTCTTTCACCTAGGAGTGGACCAGCTTTCACCTGTAAAATCGGTTTTCCTTGATAAATGGACCATTATTTTCCCGTGGGAGGGCCATGCTCTTCTAACCTCTAAGCCAAGACTAGATTGACAAATTTCACAGATTTCTACCGCCAAAGACACAAGCATTCCCAGATCCTCTCTTTATCTTCAGCGTCTGTGCTTCGTGTGTGACTAAAATTTCTGCTGAATAAAATCTTTTCGTTGATGTGTCCTGAAAATTCTTTTCTGTGGGGCAGTCAGTGACCCTGCCGCTTCCTGGCAGGGTGTGCTGCTACATCCCTTGCTCAGCGTCAGGAGCGTTCATCCCCGGACAGGACATTTTCTCTTTGTGAGCCAGTCAGGAGGTGAAAGAGGCTTTGGGGCAGGACCTCGCTAGAGGGTTTTGTCTTTTTGCTTCCCCACTTCTCCCAAGCCCTTAGCTTCTGACGCATACCTTATTTCTTTTATCTTTCTTTCTGAAGACCTCGAGAACCTTAGGTGTTCTTCCTTCTAAGCAGTGAGAGGGTCCCAGGCTCCCTAGAACAAACAACTGTTTACGTATAAAAGCACCAAAGACAAGAGTTAGCGCCTCTGTCTAACCAGATGTGAGGAGATGTCAAGAGATATTCTGTGATGAGTTAGAATCTTGTTAGACTCTCTTTCAGGTCAGCCTGCTCTTCCCTGTGTCAGATGGAAGTCAAATTTTCTTACAAGGACACAAACATACAGATAGTTACATTCAGTGTCTGCAGCAAAGTTTCTCATACAACTGTTACGAGAAACCTAGTCCTAATGATATGGAAGAAATAGAACTCTCAGCCTGCTAGATGTCAGATACACAGAGCTCATGTAGCTTGAAACTGAAGAATGAATTCCAAAGGACAAAGAGGTGAGGAGTAAAAAGCTTTATTAAAGATAGCTCCTTACAGACAGGAAGGGTCCTGGAAGTAGGTTGTGTTTTGTCTGGGGTATTTCGTACAACAAAGTCACAATGCACGTACAACCTTGAGTCCAACTATAATCAATCTACGGGATTACAAAATGGCTGCTTAGCTGTTCTTCGTGTCACTCTTAAAACCAGGAGGCTGAGGCAGGAGGATCTCCATGAGTTTGAGGCCAGCCTGGGTCTATAGTAAGTTTAAGTCTGACTTGATCTGTACAGCAAGATTCTGTCTCAAGAAAAGGAATAAAACCGAAGTCAATGTATAGATATATTTATGTATTATATTTCAATATTCTATAGGTACTATATGTTACATATAAGTATACATATGTAAAATATTTCTAATTAGCTGTGATGGAAATCATTGCTAACCTCTTATTTTATTAAGTACATTTATGGTCCCCAAGTGGATAAGCTTTTAAAAATATAAACTTAGTTTAACAATGTATGACATTGGTGTCCTCAAAAAATGATTCATAATATTTTTCATAGTCTTGGTCTGCTCGATTCCACGGCTCCCTTTTGCAGGGCGAGAAGGACGTCATGAGCCACGTAGGTTCAAGTGATGCTGCAATTGAGAACCGACACTATCCCCAGGACTTGGAAGAATCTACGGACTCAAACCAAGAAGAAGCTCATTGCTTTTCTGTTTCATTGTTTTCTTATTTTTTCCTAAAAAACCTGTTCCTTTTCTTGTCCGTCTCCTCCACTCTGAGCCTTTCATCTATTGGAAAACTCAAATCCTTTGACTTTTTTTGGTATTAGGAAGGAGAGGTGTGTGGTAGAGAGTTGAGGATATCAGTTGGAGCTGGGGAGCTCAGGAAGCTTTCTCATGGCCCCGGGACACTCCTTAGTGTGTCCTGCCAGGTTGACAGGCCTGTGGTCCTTGTTTCCCTGTGGTGGGAGAGGTCCACAAAACCACAGGAGGGTTGCATTCCAGCCCTTCCCAGCTATCTGCTGTGGCCTCCCAGCTCCTAGGGTCACTGGCCAGCTCTCCCTTGGAGCTTCATGGGGTCACTTCTCTAATTCTACCTTGTTTCTCCCCTTTTTTGGTTTTAGTAACCTTACGACAGTTTTAGCTTCATGTCTCTGTCCCTGTCTAAGATGGCATGTGATGTGTAGTTGCTCACTGGCATCTCTAGACTTTGAAAACCTTTCATAACTTCCTTGCATACGTTACAGGCCTTAGATATAAAGGTTTTGGGGGCGATTATTTTTTGAGCTGCTGTGCATCACCTCCTTTCTTGCCTTTCTGAGCTCTGGATGCAGTGGGACTGGTCAGTGCTGCCTGATCTCAGGTTCCTGCGTGCCTGGAGCCGTGCGGGGCCAAGTCACAGCAGGAGGTGGGTCAGGAGGCCGCCGCCGGGCACAACCAGGAAAGGAGGAAATCAGGGCAAATTCTGCCCTGGCTCAAGGCTGGAGAAGTCTGGGGCACCTAAATAGGATTCTCTGTCTTTCTCTTTCTCTCCTCTATGTCTTCCAAAAAGTACACAAAGTGACATGTTAAAGGCATGTAAGACGGTAATGAGTAACTCAAAGTCTGTCTCCAAAATGCCACATTTATTATAACGAATCAAACTGGGATTAATGTAAGACAGATGACTTTAAAGAATCATTTTTCCATGTATTTCTCTAAGTATGATTTAAAGAGTAAAAAGAGAAGGCCTCAAACTTGGCTTTATAGTACAGAAAAATCTCATTTAGCAATTGATAGCTTGCTTCTTTTCTTCTTTAGACTGCAATCAATTATGCCTATCGCATTAACTGAGAAAACAATACTCACAGTAGCTGTTAAAGTATTAAAGAAAATACTGATATACACAAAAAAGAAGTCATAATTTATACACTCAGGAAAAGTCTGACTAGTCTGTAGTTGTAAACCTAAAACTAGGAGAAATGATTATTATAGTTTAACATGGTCAATATAAATGTGCACTTTTAATTTTATTATTTCATGTGTTCTATATGTTTTCTCACTCTACCTGTTAACCTATTTTTAATAATTGTTTAAATTACCAGAAGTTATTTCATCAAAAATTTTCTTAAACTCATATCAATTTCATTTTTTGTTACTATTTTTCAGTTCATATCAATTTTTTAAATTTTACTTTTGTCCTTAAAGACTTCTGACTCGGTTAGGTTTTTCATTAAAAATATTTATACAGATATTCTGGGGTTATCAAAGTCACTTGAAATGTTAGAGGGTAAAAACTAATGGCTTGAAGTTTATATGAAACTTGCAAATAACATTAAAATGTAGTAACAAAAGTTAAACATAAAATTTATATGATTAAGTTAATATGTATGCTTTTTTGAATTAATTTTCAGGTACATTTTATCTTCCAAAAGTTCTAATCTAACTGGCTTACAGATAAACAGACACTTATAATATGAATCAAAATGCTTTTTTTTTCACATGGCTTAAGGGTTAAGCTTCTTGAAATTGATTGTTAAGAAGAATAAACATGTATTTAAAGTTGGTGACATGTTTTCACCCATGTTGCTGCCAATAAAGGTAATATTTTCTTTAAAGTTTGGTTTTATAAATGCAATGTCTATTGTTTTCTGTGTACAGGAGCCTAAGAGGTTTTCCTTGGTTAAAAGCAGTATACGCATAGTGTAAGAATGTTAGCTATACGATGCTTTGGTTGTCGTGCATAATCTATAGTAACTGTTAAAATGAGTAAAGTATATATGATTATGATGATAAATGTTCATCACAATATCTGAAAAATCTGTTGTTATATGTAAAATTCAAATACTCTAGGTTTCCTAGGGCTTGTAAAAAGATAATGTAGTTGGTTTATTAAATGTTTTAATAAATTATTAATACATATAAATACATTTAAGATGACTTTATGAAGTTTACTAGGAGTTAGAACTCTAATACATAATTCTATATAACAGTAAAAAATTTCTTCTCAGTAGGGGCCCTTGTTCCTGAGAAACTACCAGACAGAACTCTCCTCTGTAGCTGAAAAATTCTGGACCAATGGGCTTTATTTTCTCTCCTGATGGGTGGCTTCTATGGTTTTTACATAGTATTCTTGTGCCCTAAATACATTATTATAAATTATTATAGATATAATAAGTTGGCTATAATTAGAAGGTTAAAAAGTTTTCTATGTCTAAGGCAATAACACTTTCTTAAGTTATAATACGCTCTTAGTTAAACTTACTAAAACTTGATAAAAAGCTGTCATATTTTACTAAGTTTTTGTGGCTTCCATTGTTAAGCTTGTGGTTACTTAAGAAACTGACTTTTAAGAATTAAAAATTATTTAAATGTTGACTTGTAAAATGTTTTCCATAATCAATTTACAACTTGTAACATGAACAGCTGTCATTTTAGGATATAACACACCATTTGTGTCTGAGACTGGAAGTATATATACATCTGAAGACAAAATATACTGTGAGTCTAAAGTTTAAAGTTAAGTTTATAGCATGAAGCTTGCATAAGTGTGTGGCATGCACAGTAACCAATAGGTGCTGCTATTTTTTAATATGTGTTGTGTCTGGATCTGAAATATATAAATTAGTCAAACTTTTGATATTTACTTAAGTCTGGTCCTGCCACTCAAAAAAAACTTAATCTGCATCTGTTGTCTTTGATTAAACAAACATTTTTTAATTTCATAAATGAGGTATATTTGTATACTGTGTAATAAGTCTACTTGTGGTCAGTAAGTATAAGAGACCTGAAGATATTCTTTAATTCTTGTTAGTGGAGCTACCCCAGTTAAACGTGTTAAGAGAATCCAAATTTTGTCTTAAGAGTAAACAGTCAGACATGCTGGAACATGCCTGTAGTCTTAGCACTCAGGAGGCTGAGGCAGGAGGGTCACCATGAGTTTGAAGCCAGCTTAGGGTTTAAGGTAAGTTTAAGGAAAATCTGAACTATACAGCAAGACTCTGCCTCAAATTTTTAAAAAAGAGGTAAAAATTAAGTCAATTTATATACATTTACACATTATATTTAGATAATCCATATTATACAAAATTATATATGTAAATATATGTCTATAGAGCTATGATTCAAATCATGGCTAACCTCTCAATATATTCAGTACATTCATGGTCCCCAAATGTGCAAGCTTTTTATTTATTTATTGGTACCAGGGATTGAACTCATGACCTGGTGCTTGCCAGGCAGGTGCTTACACCATTGAGCTAAATCCCTGGTCCTATACAAGCTTTTTAAAATATAAACTTAGTTTAACAACATACCATATTGGTGTCTCAAAATAACTGTCCATAACGGTAGACTTTCAGAGTTGCCCTGATCTGATAGTTAGGCAAGTATATTACAATAGATGTAACTAAACACAGCACCACCCACACTGTGTCAACCTAACAAATAAAGATTGTGCATTAGTAACTTATGAAGTGCATCTATCAACGAGGACAATTTAATTAGGTACTTTATTAAAAATGTAGCAAAATTAGGTGAGAATTTATGTTAGTATTTTATAATTGGGTAAAGGTAAAAGACTAACAAATTATTTTGTACTAAAATGGGAATTGAAATGTATTTCAGAGAAGATAATAAGGACCTAATTATCCTAGTGTAATGTCATAATTGTTATGCTAAAATGCTACACTTGCTCTTGACTTTAAAATTTCTTGTAGGACTTTGTAACTGTTATCTGTTAACATTCTACAGAAATGTGACTTCTAAAAGATAAGCTAAGCAATACGTTCAGATGGCAGGACATGGTGCACAGGACAGACAGGGGACATGACACTGATTACTAATATTAACGCTGTGTAGGATTAACAGTTCTCTGGCTGTACATTACATTTAAAAATGCCTGATAATCAGATAAGATTTTTCTACTTCATTACTAGTACGACTGAACTTCGTGTTTAACAACTGAGGGTTGGAGAACAAGGCCAAGGCAGGTAACTGGGCTAAGAGGAAAGCTAATAGTTTGGCTCTTGTCATTTAAGGTCAGCCAAAACCCAGGGCACAATGGGACCCTTCCAAAACATCTTAACACTCTGGTGAGTTACCCAACCTCCCGAGCAGGGAGACTGTTGGATGCTAGAGGACAAGCGTCAACCAGTGTGGATTGTGCAAAACAAAGAGTCACAGAGATGATACAAGTGGTATAGCAAAAGACCAGAGGAGCTAAGAGGCTCCTCATATTCCTCTCTACATCTAGGTCTAGCTCTATCTATATGTAGAGAGAAATTAATTTTGATTAGCACAGGATTTACTTTGATTTGGTCTTCCATACACAGTGGGAAAATAAAATAAAAAATGTTTATTAAATTAACAATATCAAGCATAACTTCAGGTTACATATAAGAAGGGCCTCCAATACTGCACCAGCCCCTGCTGGCAGTCTGTGGCAACACCCATAATATTCTGGTCTACAGCCCTAAAACGTTAGGATTTCTAGTTCCACCAGCAGTTCCAAATATGTAACCTTTGGCTTCTCGGTATATTACCATTATGTTATTTTAATGTACTTTCAAATAGTCCTCAAGTAAGGATTTGTCTTTCTAAAAGTGTAGGTGCGTCTGTAGAATAAAACCAGCAATATGAATGTTCCAGATAAGGCATTACTATCTTTGTGCAATGAATTAACTCTCTGTTATCTTCTGGAAGCTTTATATATTTATATTACCTAGAGTCAGTCACTGTAAAGGTCTTCATGTCTATAAAATAGAGGTCAGATACAAATTCCAAGCTCAAAAGTAAAATACTCTCCAATTGCAAGTGGTTAAGACATAGATAACTTTCATTAGTATATTCACTAGATATTGTTAAATTAAAGCATGAGACCATTAAATTACCTATGAATAAGATGTCAAAAATTTGTATGCTTTTAAACTTGATGTTACAATTGAGTAGATGTCTCAAAATAGTGGTCAATATTAAAGATAAAAAGTTCATGCTAAACGCTATATTGACTTCTTTTTTTTTTTGGAAATGCTATCCATTAACATTTTGTCTTTAATATCTGGCCCCTGGTTGTTTAACATAGTTAAAGTTTCAGCATTAATAACTTGCATGTGTCTATGTGTTTGTAGTCTTTTCCAGATTATCATAGGAAGGTGGTTCATCACACACCAAAACCCGTCTCACTTCGTCTCCTTTAGATCAAAGTGAAACTTTCGATTCCCTCCTTCAGCCAGATCAGCCCCTTCCATCAGGCCAGTACAGTTATAAGAAGCCAGATCTTTGGTTTGAATCCCTTCAAAGGTTACATATTTGGAACAGCTAGTGGAACTAGAAATCCTAATAAGGGCAGTCTGGGGCAGGGGGATGGCATGAGATGGAAGAAATGAAGAAAGGTGGAAGGTAGATGAGGAAAATCACTATTTTAACAGTGAATATTATGGTTGCAGGACACAAGCATGATTTAATGTTCTTCTTCCTCTTCTCCCAGAGCACAATGAACCAGGACAATTCCCTTCCCTTGCAGATGGGCCCAGCCATCCCCTTTCTACTTGGAAATGGTCTTCTTTCACCCGTGAATGGATCACAATTTCACCTGTAAAACAGACTTTCCCCTATGCATGGACCATCTTTCTGTGGGTGAACTGACATCCCCTCTCGTCCCTCTAAATAAAGATCAAGACCATAGACTGACAAATCCCACAGATTACCAAAAACACCCCAATATTCCCATTCCAAATGATCGTGTGCTTCTCTCTGTGTCTCTTTGACTAGATACAGGATTGAAATTTATGTTGAATAAATCCCTTTGTGTGTTTAGTGATGCTTCCTGCAAATTCCTTTTCTGTGGCAGTAGTCAGAAAACCTTCAAGCTGCTCTTCAAGCGGAACACAGGTGGGTTCTTTGTATTTTATGAAAAGCAAATCATCATTCAACTGATGGAAGTCATGAGTATGAAGATACCAGAACCATTTTACCAGATTTTAAATTTTTCAAATGGCCCAGTTTTACCCAAAATCAAGTAACAAAGGCCATTTGAGGTTGCTGTGAAGTCAGCTGTGTTAGACAAGCTGATTTTACCGAATTTAATCTTGAATTTAATTGAGTTTAATCTCATATTGACCTTCAAATAACATAACACAGAGCTGTATCACACCTGTCAGTCTTATAGGTTAAAATAGGGATATTCCAATTATTAGTCCTTATTATTTCAATCACACAAAAGGAGGTCAGAATTAAAGGTAGAAGCACAAACAAATGAACATAAGCAGAAATTAAGAAGCAGAGTCAGGATCCAAACATCCATGCCTCCCAGTCAGCATGTTCTGAAGGGAAAGCATGAAACAAAGAACAATCTAGACGCACAGTGGAAGCTACAGAAAATCTTATTTATTCGCTGAATGTCTGTTGTTGTTTTTCCTTTCCTAGTTTACGAGCCTTGATTTTTACAGTGACTTTCATTTTACTGACACCCTGTCTCTGCACAGGTCCTGTCACTTCTCCGGTGTCCCACAGTGGTTTCCTGTTTAGGGTCTGTCCATGGTTAGGCCAATCTGTCCTCGAGTTTCCTGTCATGATCTCAAACTGAATATACAAAATTCCAAGGTGCTTTCTTCTGGTAGGGGTCGCTTGTGATGTCAGCTGTCTGCTTGTCAGTGTTACATTTTGTCCCATCTCTCTGAGATTTTTCTTTGACTTTTCCTTCTTTTTCATTTGTCTAGCAAACGTCAACGTGTCATCTTTTCTTCTTTTTTATGTAGGTGGAGAGTTATCCTGATTTTGCACTGGTACATTTTAGTAACAAGTGAAAGGATGAATTGTAAACTATGCCAAATACTTATGAGTACACTATGCTTTGAAATTAAAGAAGTAGACACTTTAGTAAGAATTTCTCCAACTTTCCTGAGAGGAATAGGCCTGCCGTTGAAGACTGATGGAACCTATCCAAGGACAGAGTTTTTCATACTTCAAAAATACATCAATAAAATACTTTTCCCCAGAGCAGAAAAAACCACACCTCCTCTTTAAATCTTACTTATGTGCTTAGTATCTGCACACCTTTATCCCAACTTTCCTGAATTTTGACAGGAAACCCCACATGTACAAAACCCCCAGTAGGAAGCTCACGTTTTCTTTTTTTTTGTGTGGTGGTATTTTTTTAGATTTTTAAAAACAAAACAGAAAAAGGATAAGAATGATACAGAATTTCAAAAAACAATAGGAAATTACACTAGTTAATGCATTGGATATTGTTATCTTGAAAGTGGTTGTTCAGATGCTAAGATTTAGGCATGAAACAAATGATCAAACAATCAGACGGTGAGAACACACGTTGTTCTTTTTGATGAACCAGCAGAGACCAACAGTGTAGTTGTCTCTCTCATATGTATTTGCACACGCACACATATATGTGTCTATATAATCCTTTCCTTTCTTTCTTTTCTCCTTTCCCCACTCCAGTTGTTCACTGGCCTCATTCAGAGCTGCTGCCTGAATATTTTATTTAGAAAGCGGGGAAGATCACAATGGGCACTATGGAAACTTCATTATGTAGCACGGAAAATGGTACTGGACTAGATAAGTACAACTCTACAAAGTCTGGTCCTTAAACACAAGGGGAAAATGAGATAGCATGAAACATAACAGCTAACCATTTTCCACAGCTGCAGTCCAAGACAGTCACGTGTTTTCCAGGGTTGGTGGGTGTGATACACCAGTGCGAGCCCTCATGGCAAGATGGAGGCTCCAGTGGGAAATTACAGTGACTCATGACTGCACTGTTATTTTGCCAAGCAATTTTCTCTTTGATTTCTATTGTCAAGGCTGAGACATTTCACTTGCTTAGAGATGTTTGTGTTGCTACAGGAGGACATCTTAGAGTTCAGATCAAGCACTAATGATTACCCATAGATGCACACAGAGAAAGATGACTTCATGTCCAGAGGAGGCTTTGGATGTAAGCTGAAGTTGCGTGTGTTCGAATACTAATGAGGGGGAACAGGGGAACATTCACAAAAGCGAGCAAAGGAGGTGGTCAGTGAGACCACTTGGGGCTATGTCGGTCCCAAACAATTTGCTATTAAGTACAAGCTACTGGAGCGATGCTTCCGATTCTACCAGCAGGTCCCACTGCTCCATAGGAAGCAGAGACCCGTAATCTTCTTCCCCTTCCAGAGTGAAATGTTTCAGCTGGCATTTGAGCTATCGGTGATAGTTGTATTAAACAGAAGATCTGCTAATTTCAGCATAAACAGTATAGCAGCAAGAAGTGACTAAGAAATAAAGTAATGTTAGTACAGTTTTGTGTTCAAATAACGTCGTCAAGAGCGCAAGGTTGAAAAAGAGAGGCAGTGGGGGGAAACAGCAAAAGTTCACTTTGGTCTCTGGTATTTGCTGGCTCCGATACTGTGTGTAACTTTCTCAGCTACCCTTCCTGATGCTGCTTTCTAGCTGTATCATGAAGGTAGACTAGTATTTCCCCCATTACTAACCCTATAGTGTTAGATTTCTAGTGTCTTTTTGTAGATAATTTTCCAAAACATTTAAAATAAATCTTAGATTAATATGAACCCTGACTGAGGCATATTGTAGAAGCCGACGTGTAACTCTGTATAAAGTGTTGCCTCTGCTCCCAGAGTCTGCATTCTGCTCCCACTCTGTCCTAGCCAGAAGCCCCTGCTGAGATTTAGGGTCCCTAAAGGAGGCTCAGTCTCTGGGCAGAGAGGTGCATCGTGGGAAGGGAGGTCTTCAGCTCCCTGAGTGGCTCCCCGCTGGTCAGCACAGGGAAATGGGTCTCCAGGGGTGTGTGTGTGTGTGTGTGTGGGTGTGTGTGTCATTAGGGAGAGCAACTGGAACATCGAGGTAGCCAGAGCCACTGAAAAATTTCAGTACTGCTCAGAGAAATTTTCCCAGTTGCTCATTTTCTGATAAGAAAATGACAGGGATATATTATAGGGTGATTCAAAAATTAATACAAAAACATTAAAAGAAGTTGGTGTTTAAAGAGAATGGAATCTAAAACCACCCTCAGTATTAAGGTGAAGAAGGAAGGAGAAGAGAAAGAGAGATCAGTCTACCTCGGTTGGCGCTGGGGGCCACACCTCCCAGTGTGGGATGTTAGCTTTGCTAAGATCCTCTGAGACGCGTTTTAAAGCACTAAATCATCCTTGATTATTTTATTTTTCCAATGAAGATGTGGCAGTATTACCTCCAATTGTGCTTTTAAAACCTTACCTGTTCTGCTGAATTATCATTAATTACTGGTCTCATTAATTTAGTGGTCACAACATTTAGTAGTTTTCTGTTTTCTCATCCTTGTTCTTCTCTTTCTTTTACATAATCAAATCAACATTATCCTTGTGTATGAAAAATATGTAATTGCCCAGTTAAGGTTACATTAGGCAGCTTTTGTCCGTTATTTATACAGTTCGTGAATTTTAGATAAATTTTAAAGAAGAAAAATTTTCTGACATTCAAAGCTTCACAATTTTAATTAGATACTACAACAATTTTCATAAATTTAGTATTTTTCTAGGGTGGCAAAAAAAAAAAAAAACCAAACCCAGCAAGTCTATCCCTTTGACTTGGCACCTTAGATTATGCTTTAACAACGTGTTTTCTTATAATGGACAATGACCCAATGAAGCTAGTTTTAAGCACCTTAGTGGTTATTTCTGTGTCCCTTTTTTTCCTTAAGGGGCTGATGTTAATGGCTGTGTATAAATTGTTTAAAGAAATGTTGGCAAAGTCTAGCCTGTGGGTCCAGTGTGGTGTATGGCTTGTTTGTTCAGTTCAAAAATTAAAAATGGCTTTTGCTTTTTAAAGCATTATAAGAAAAGCAAAGAAAAAAATTGCCACAGAGACTGTATGTGCCCTCAAACCTAAAATATTTACTATTTGGATGTTTATAGGGAAAGACTTCTGACCCCTGTCTGAAGGATTATACAATATGTTGTTTTATAATTCTCTCTAGTGGTCTCCTTTCTCTCCACCTGTGTCCATGAACTGTCCAGAACTCAAGGCAGTTTGATTGTCCAACCCCTTCACCAAGTATGGTTTGGTTTAACAAGCAAACAAACAGGATGAATCATTAGGCATCGAAAAAATCCGTGTGGCTTTTCCTGATTGTTTCATGGCTTGTTAGGGCAGCATTTCTTCCATGTCTGACCTTTGTGCCAGCTAGAATTCACCTAGCTCTTTGGCTCTTTGGAGTGATGATCAATCTATGATGCTTTTCAAGAGTCAACCCATTAATAGATAGTACAGGAAGATAAGAGGATTGAAACCTGGCTGCACTCACTGGAGCCCAAAATGGGGAAATCCTTTCACGGTGACAACAAAGACATAAAAGAAGCTCAGTGATGAGCCACAGACAAAGTCTTTGGCTTTCAAAAGGAGCCAGAGAAGAGCAGTTTACACACTGGCATTTGTAATCTGCTTCTTGTCGGGCTTTTTCCTTATATGGAAACGGATGTGTGAGAAACACTATTTCTTTTTCCTGCAGAAAAACAGAAAATTGCTGTTTAATTACTCTCCCCCTCTCTCTTTTTCTTTGTCATCATCGGTGGTAATTTACCCTGTACAGTCAAGAACATGGGTTCCAACTGACGCTTTGGTCCCAGCTAGGTGACATTTGTTTGTACCATTCATTGCCGATAGGAAAATTCTTTCTGTTAACTCAAGAGAGGAAAATAGTCCTACCCGAAGCTGAGGCAGTAATGAAAGAGAATACGAGCTTGAGTAAGCTCATTTTAAAATGAAAAAAAAAATCACTGATATTTTCAACTCTCATCAGACTTCCACAGATCTGTGAGGCTTTTTTCTTTTCCTTTTGGGGTTGCTGATAATGTCCTCTTTGTTTTCAAAAACCTAAAAGCCTTTTATGTCTGTGTACTATTAAATTATTAGGACTTAGTCATGAATTGGTTACATCTCAGTTCATTTCATTTGCAATGCTATTAACTGCCTAACTATGTTTTATTTGATATCAAGTTGAAAGTAGAAAATAAAGAAACCAAGGATTCAAGTAATAGTTTTTATGTAACTGTGTAGTTTGGACAGGTTAGTTTTAAAAATCCCTTAGGACTTCGTGGGAACATGCAACCTACCACAAAATCATTCCTAGCATATTTGCTCTTGTCCAGCCCTGGAGGATTCTTGGTTGTCACATGGCTTTGGAGAAATGCATGGCCTTGTTTTCTCACTCAGGGGCCACTGCCCAGAGAACTGACCACAGCTCTACAGCTCATCTGGAGATGGACGGTGACACCCACTTCCTGGCTGCCAGCTAACAATATCTTTGATCCTTCTTTTAAGAAAGCAAATCTCAGGGAATAGATACCAGTCAAAGGAAGTCAAGAAAAAAAGAAGCGATTGGGACAAAATAAAAATACAAAGCCATTCTGATAAATTTAAACCTGTATATTCTGACCGTTCCCAATTACTATGCCAGTAAAATTTCAGTAGAGAAGGGTATTGTTACAAAATGTGTGATTAGCAGATCAGCTATTCATTTTGGATCTAACTAAAATACGTTTAACTGTCTTTCGAGTGTTATCTACAAAATGAAGCAAACAAATCCGAGAGGAAAGGAAATAAACTGAAGAAAAATTTTAATTTGTTTCGAATGAATTTATGAAAACACATTCAAGTGGTCCCACTGCTATTGTTTTAATAACAAACGAAACATAGTGACTGGTACCTACCATCTGCTATAGTTTGCATCCCTCAAAAAGCTTGTGTTGGAAATTCAATCCCCAGTGCAATGCAATAGTGATGGACAATGGGACCTCACGGGACATGAGAAATCCACCTTCATAAGCAGATTAATGCCAAGTGCCAGAGGCAGTGAGGTGGTGAGCTTGGCATCTCGCCTGGTGGCTCTCTTTGTCTCTGTTTGTCTCTTATCCATCCACAGGTGTATGACTTTGTCCTCATGCATTTGCTCTGGAATGAGGTAACACAAATGTCCTCCCACCTTGGACTCTCCAGCTTCCCAAACTGTGAGAAATAGATTTATTTTCTTTATAAACTACTGGATATCATGAGTTCTCTTCTAGTACCATAAAATCAACTGCGATGCCATCTGTACCACACGAGGCTATTTTGCCACGAAGACGAGAATGATGTGCAGGAATTCCAGCACTTTGTTTGGAGTGTTAGAGGAACTGGTGCAAACCAACCTTGCTTCCCTTTCCCGAATTCAGAAATTATGCAGAAAGAAATGCACCACCAAAGGCAGGCAGCTGGGAGGAAACCCAGAATGCTCTGCCTGTCTGGAAGGTGGTGTGCTAGTCTTTCAGACATATTGGCTGTTCGGGGCAGCAGCAGGGGTCCTTCACAGAGAGTCATCTAGCCAGCACTTAGAGCAGAAGCAGAGCCAGAGGATTCTGAGGAGCAAACGTGAACACCCACTGCAAGGCAGGTGTCCAGGAACAGGGAAAACAAACCAAGCAGAGTGGCCCGGACACAGCATCAGATATTGCCTGTATTTCAAGTTTCATAGTTTTGTTCCTCATCAATTTTTATCTTGAATTTGACTTTAAAAATTGCACTGTAAAAGGTAAATTCACTGATTATTTTGGTGTCTGTTCAAATTCTGCATTCAAGGTGAGCAGCTGAGTCAGTCACCTTGCCCAGGTCTTGTCCTGTAAGAATCCCAAAGTTATGCAGACCAATCAAAGGAATGTCAGGGGTTGTGGTTCTAGCTGGTTGGATGTGAGTGGCTTAATAAACCACATCATATTTAAGATATGCTCAGGGACTCAAGTGGCCTGGGAAGCTCTCTTTTCTTTATTTGAGATGTTTAAAAAAATCTTTATTTTTATGTATTATGTTACATTTCTCTTGTTAAAGGGGAAAAGCCAAAAACAAGAGTAGCATCAAAAATGACAATGAAGTTCAAGCATGTACCAGATAAGAATTTTTTTTGCAATCTTCAGAATCCAATTGTTATTGAAATAAACACTTAGGATGCTTTTATGTTCCTTAATTAAGATGCACAGTTATCAGAATGTATAGAAATACTATGAAAAGTGCAAATGTGAGTTGAATTTGTGGGATTTAATGCATGAATGTATTCATTTAGGTCTTCAGGCCATGTCCATCAGGACAGCCTGTTCTGTGACATGTGAGTGCCTGCCTTTGGAATTCACAACACATTCCAGGAAAATGGGGTCCTAACTGGCTTGGTTGTTTACTCTGAAAAGAGCCTATTTGCACCTCATTTTTCTTCTCTTCAGTTTGTTTACATTGAAGCAAAACATTCTCACACAGGAAGAGATGCAACACTCTTTCTCAATGCCGGGAGGTTTCTCCTGGCAGGGTCAGGGACTTTGTGTCTGCAGAGTTAATTATCAGGAGATTGTATATGAGGTCCTCAGCCTCCATGTCTGTGTCTCTGACCTTTGCCAAGGGCAGTCTGTCTCCACAGACATGTACAAGATATGCCAATAATGAAGTCTAACTTTAGTAGTGCTGTTAACTTGTTTTCTGATGGTGGCAGGGAGATACTCAATTTGAATCTTTTTCGTGGATTTAAGAGAGTTCTATTCCAAAAGAAGAATAATCCAGTGTAAAAATCCTGACACAATTAACTGTAGCATTTAAAACTTTCCTCCTACATTTACCAGTGAGGGACAATCTTTCACATTGGGAGGCGATCTAAGCAAATCATTAGATTGAAATGATGAATTATATAGTTACATAAGGTTGTCAATTCAAGAACATTATTTCTGGCGAATAGCTTGTTTAACTCACAGTTTGATCCAATAGCATGGTCATTCGACTAGGTGCAGCTAATCACAAAGGTTTAACAACTGTCTTACTTTTCTCTCCTTGACGAGGCAAAATAAGCAACATTAAGAGTTTAGAGGGAAATATTTATTTATTTTACAGTTTCCAGAGGTTTCAGCCTATAATTGGCTAGGAAGAGAATTGTCTTTCTCTTTCTCTGGGTACCAGGGTTTAGGATTGTACCAAACCAACCAGTGGACTACCCTTAATCCCAGCACTTTTAATCCTTGCATTGAACCATGAATCAGTCACAAACTCTAGATTCAGCCACTTCTGAAAAAAGCCTCATCTAATAGCTCTTCACACTTTTCGGGGGTCTCTAAACACAAACCATAACACCACAAAAGAATTACTCTAAATCTATAGTTTAATTCTAGATAAGTTTCCTAAACCAAATTCTTAGCCCTCTTGGTTTTGACTTAGAAGTCCCACAAAAGGCCCACAGGTTTACAGGTAGACCTTTTGGAAGGTGATTTGATCACCGGACACTGAACACATCAGTGAATTAATATACTGATTAGTTCATAGGACATGGGGCCTGGCTGGTAGAAGTGGGCTTGCAGGACAGGACCTGGAAAGGTGCATTGTTGTCCCTGGCTCTCCGTCTCTGTGGCTCTCCTGCTCACTCTCTGCTCCTGGAAGGAGAACAGCTCTCCCCAGCATGCCTTTCTGCTATGATGCGCCCACCTGGGAGGCGCCAGTCGTACGCTAGAGTCTGAAATCACGAGCCAAAATAAATCTCTTCTCTTTTAAATCGTGGTTCTCTTTTAAATTGTGGTGTGACACAAAGTTGATCAATGCACCCGTGCTGTTCAGTGTGGTAGTTATTTGCCACCTGTGGCTACTAAGCACTTGAAATGTGGTTCCATTAAACTGAGATGGACCATAATCATACAATGCAGGTAGGATTTTGCAAACTTAATTGAAAAATATTTTGGATACAATTGTTTATATTATATATTTTACTAAATTTATTTTGTTTCTTTTTACTTTGTTAAATACTACTACTAGATGGTTAAAAGCTATGTCTATATCTATGCGCGCACACACACACACACACATCCTCATTCTATTTTCCCTACAGGGCTGGTCTACACTCTTGGGAAGCAAACGCAATAGAAAGACTGGTAAGTTCTGTGCATTTATCGTGCCTTTGAAGTATTTTAGAAGCACCATTAATTTACACAATCCCCTGTGAGGAGAATAGGAAATGCCTCTTACTAGAATCTCAAGGAAAGCAACATGAAAGGATGCGGTCATCTCGACTGTGATTCATAAGTCAGAGCACACGCCGGGCGTATGCTTCCGCAGGTGAAATATTCAGGGTCAGCTGTTTCCCTTGTTACTAATTCTTCCTCAGGGTGAGTTTGCAGGGAGTGGTTGTGGGTGTAGGGATTTAGGTGCGGGCAGTCAATTTCCCTAGAAAACAAACATACTGGAGAGGAGATTCTCAGCAAATGTTCGCTTACTTGAGATAAGAGGATATGAATTTAAATTAAAAGCTTCCTTTTATAAAATTATTGCTGGCGAGGGAAGGGCTGTGATGGATTAGAAGGAAAAGTACAAATGGAAGGGATTTTGATTCTCTAAGGCTCTCTACTGATGAAGAAAGTAGAGTTCTCTTTTCCCAGTACTGCCTCAGCTATTAGCGACTAGACCTAGATGAAGGGATCAACATTCCTTGTTACTGCCTGACCTTTGAGGAGCAGAAGCAAAACTTTTAGTTCATAGGAAGTTATTATAAGTAAAGATTACCTACTTTTACGGGCATAATTTGTAAAATAACCCCATTGAAAAGCTCTTATCTAAAATGAGTGTAGGATATTTCTCTTGATCATGCTCTTTAAAAACCTTTGATACCATGATGTGTGTGAATGGTGCCCAGCTGAGTAACACTCTTTATCATTTGTCACAATGTGGTCTAATAGGGCTTTTGCATACCACTGATTTTGACAACATGACAAAATTAACAGTTTGTACAGTAGCTACTTCAGGGCTACGATCCCTCTGTTACTCTGTGGGAACATATGAGGCCTTTGTGTTGTTATGATTATTTTGAAACCAAATTGGTGACCAGTATGTTGTCTAACACCTGCTCTGTGACTATTAATAATGATTGAGTGTTGCAGTCCTAATCATAAATGGTAATTTATTTTCTTCCCTTTAAGGTCGCTCATCACATTTTCTTTTTGAGTAAACTTCTGGACATACTTGGTCTCTCTTGAAAAATGGGGCTGCCTTTACCCCAATCCCAGAGATGTGGTGAATCTCAGAATGAGACCGAGATCCTTGACTTGACAATTTAACTCTTCCTCACAGTGGATTTACTTAGCAAATGGACAAGCACAAGAACATCTGAACAAGCACAAATAGTTCTGCAACCCGTAATTGCTAGTTTGGGTCATTTAAAAAAAATGCATGTTTTTTTGTGGATTAGATTTCAAATTCTGATTCCCCCACCCCCCACCGAATCCAGCAGTTTTATAAATACAACATAAATTTTCATACACCATAATTATCGTGGTCAATTATGCTATGCCAAGCACATAGTTTTCCTCAAACATTTTCATGAGGAAAAAGTTGTCTTCATGACTCATTTTGAGAGCTGAACTAACAAGTTTGGGTCACATGAGAGCTGGCTCTCTGTATTTTTCTTCTGTCTTTAAGATGTGTTGTTATATACTCAAAACAAACCAAATTAACTCTATTACCTTGATTGGAACCAGATGAAAAAATTAAGTCAGCATTTTTAAATTCTGAGGCTCTCTTGATGCTGAGTAGATTTCTTGCTTATCAAGTAGCATGTGACCAGATGTTTTCTAATATAATGTTACTCGTTGTTGTAAGTCTTATGGGCAATGCCATTTAAAAACCCAGAAATGCACTAATTATAAGAGTACAAGTAATTCAATGAATTTTTAAAGTAAATTTGCATAGCAGGGCAATAGGCACCACATTCTAGTTTTAGAAAATTTCTAATACTCCTAAAAGTTCCCTTATATCCATTTGTAGTTAATCTTCCTACCCCAATCTCAGCAACTATTGGTCTGTTTTCTTTTTGTAAATTTTTCTTTCCTGAAGGTATTTAATCATTTGGTAATTATGCTTCTCGTGTCTGACTTGTTGGGGATTCAATTACGTTGTAGCATGTATCAGCAGAGCTGCCCGTTTTATTGCTAAATAATATTCTGTAGCACAGATTTCCACTTTTATTTATTCATGTTTTTGTGTGGACATATGCTTTACTTTCTCCTGCAGGAATTTTCAGCAATTGAATTACTGTGTTGTATCCTAAATATATGTTTCACTGTTTAAGAAGCTACCAAAAGTTTATTGAAGTAGCTGACGCATTTTACATTACATGATCAGGTATGAGTATTCTCATTTCTCCATATCTTCACCAACACTTGGTACTGTTTGTCTTTTTGATTAGAATAGTTTGAGTCTATAGCATATAATTCTGGCTTTATTTTCATTTTCTTTATGATAAATGAATATATTTCATATTCATAATTATTTTTGCATCTTCTTTAGTGACATGACTTATGATATCACTTTTCTAAAAATTGGAATATTTTTCTTCTTACTAAGGATTCTTCATATATTCAGGCTAAATTTTATCAAATATGACTTAAAATATTCTCTGTTGCTTTTCAGCTTACTTTTTTATTTTTAAAATAAAATAATATTATAATTTTAATTTTGACAAGTGCAAAATTTTAAAACTTTGTTTCTTTTCTTCCTTTTTTTTTTTTTTTTTTTGTACTGGGAATTGAACTTGGGACCTTGTGCTTGCCAGGCAGTTGTTTGTTCCACTGAACTATATCCCTGATCCTAAAATTTTAAATTTTGATGAAATCAAATTTTTTTTTTTGTTTGTATGAATTATCTTGGTGACTAACACTCTGCACTAACGCAAGACCACAGAAATTTTCTCTTATGTTTTCTCTGGAAGCTTTCTAGCTTTTTTGTTTATATTTTTGCACGCTGCGTGAAATGTTCATAGTCTGACTGAGCTACTGTAATAATATAAGATGGACCAAGTGGCTTATAAATAACAAAAAGTCACTTCACACACTTCCTAAGATGACCAGAGCCAAGATGGTGGGTCCAGCAGGTTCAGCATTTTGTGAGTCTGCCCTGTCCTTCCAACACGGCTATATTTCTGGTGCTTGGCATAATGTTCGGTGCAGAATAAATACCCAAGAAGTGTCCATTCAACACATACTGTATTTTTAAAAGCCATCAAGAGCCTACCTTTCGAAAAAAGTCAGTCGGCTTGCTTTGCTCTGGGTGATTAGAGAGAAGCATTTTTTCACACTTACATATCCAGAGAACAGAGAATCATCAGGTAGATTCTGTAGATAAGCCATTTTTTCAGTTTATATTCTGTGTGATGTTTTCTTTTGTTTTTATTTGGTGCTGCTGATTAAATCAAGGCTTATTAGTTTGTATTCTGGAAGGACATTGCTAAATACTGGACGTACACTTTCTTTAATACTCAGAATATTTCTGTGCAAAGAAGGTACTGGTAGTACCATATTTGGTAGAAAGGAAGACTAATCCTTGGACTAAATGACTTGACTGTGACCGTGTCACCATTTTTAGTGGGAAAATCTCTAAAGTTTACATGCAAAGGAAGCACACATGTAACAAATATTGGGTGAACCCTGGTATGTGCAAGGCAGTACCGCAAGAGCTGTGAGTGTATGGAGGGAGGCAGACATGTGACCCAAACTTCTGCCTTTATTGTGCTTATAATCTATGCTCTATCATCTTCCATAATACAGCAGATAATCAACTAATCAACATTTTAACACCATAAAATGCTTTTGAGAATTTTGCTCACTTGAGATAGTCAAGCCAGGAACAGAGAACATTTTTAAGCCTGGCAGACCTAGTAATGTTCGTTTTTTCCCTTCATTTTTTTCTAAGTGGGGTCTGGGAGTTGAGTATGAAGAGTCACGTCCCCGAAGCTTGCAGAGAGCACACACACGGACCGTGTGGTGCGAGGTAACAGCCTGGCCACCACATTGATTGGACAGACTAAGGTCTGTTCATGTCTGCAATGGCATGTGTGGGCAATAAGGTGGGAGAGATTGAAATGAGGAGAAAAAGGGGTGGGAAAATAGAAAATACAGTGCGGGAGAAAGGAGTAAGGATGGTCACTGGCAAAAGCGCCATCTAATCGTCTTGACTGTGTATCCAGAGAGCTGCCCATACTCATCACTAGTGTATAACTGAGGACCCAGCCGAGTGCCAGACCCCAGTGCCTGGCAGTCACTAAGCATATCGCAAAGGTGACCTGTGGAAGAAATCTGTTCTCTATCTCAAAAACACCTGTGAAGCGCTCTGATATTTTTGCAATGGTGGGAGGTCATGGTCTTTCCTGAGCATAAATGGGGAAAAATAATAAAATTATTGAAGAAAACGAATGATAATTCCTGCGATCGATGGATGGACAAAGAGCTGTGGGTCCTCCAGAAGGAGCTACTCATTAGCTCAGGACCTGGGGCAAGCTTCCTGGGAAATGTGGCGTTGGAGTACGGAAGGGTATTTGTGGCATGGTCTTCAGAGAGACAGGACTACCCAGGAAACTGTCACGGAAGACAGAACACATGGACAGAAGAGCTTGGGGACATGTGCAGAAGTTACAGGCCAGGCTGGAGGTTTGTGCTGTAATCCAGACACCTGAGAAATCATAGTGATCTCTCTCTATGTCCTCCTCTCTACCATCAGAGCTATCTTCTCTTCTGTTTAATTTAAAATAATTTTAACATATACACAAATGTAGAAACGGTACATTTATGAATGGGTGCCCTGATAGTTTGAAACGCACACAGTGCATAATATTTAAGTCGGGTTAAACACCTATGTACCCAAACATTTATCATTTTTTTCTTTACAGTGAAAGCTTTCCAGCTTGTTGATGGCACATTAGCAGTGTTCACTGTCACCCCATGTACAGTGTCACACCAGGATGTGTCCTTTCCTCACTGTAGCTCGGTGCCCATTGATCGACTTCTCCCCTCCTCCCCATTCTCTCCACCCTCTGGCAACTGTCACTATATTTTTAATTTCTACGAAATGAATCTTTTAGACTATACACGTGAGTGAGAGGTGGTGATACTTGTCTTTCTGTGTCTGGCTCTTTAAACGTAACGATCTCCTCTTTTATCTTGTGACAAATGACAGCATTTCGTTTGCTTTGATGGGTGGATCACATTGCCTTGTGTCTCTCTATACCCCATTTTCTTTATCCATTCATCAGTAGACACTTCGATTGTTGCCATTTTCCGGTTGTTGGGAATTGTGCTGCAATGAATAGACTATGCCTCTTCCACACGCTGATTTCATTTCCTTTGGATCTATATCCAGCGGTGGGGTTGCTGACTCACATAGCAGTTTTAATTTAAACTTTCTGAAGAACTTCCATAATGTTTTCTGTAATGATATAATGACTTACATCCCTACCAGGAATGTGCAAGAGTTTCCTTTCCTCCTCATTCTTTCAGCATTTGTTATCTTGGGGCTTTTTGAAATAAACATTCCTATAGAGATGAGGTAATAGCTTACTATGATTTTGATTTGCATTTCTCCAATGATTAGTGAGGTTAAGCATTTCTCTTATTTATTGGCAATTTGAGTGCTTTCTTTTGAGAAATGCCTATTTGGGTGTATTGTTCGTTAGTTAGGCTGTTTTTATTTATTGAATTTTTGGTGCCTTATCTATTCTGGGTAGTAAGACCTCCTCACACATAGATTATAAATATTTTCTCCTATATGTAGTTCATCTCTTCATTCTCATGTTTCCCTTGCTGGTCGGGAGCTTGTCAGTATGTTGTGATCCCATTTATCTAATTTGTTTTTGTTTCCCTGTGTTTTTGAAGTTTTTTTTAATTGTTTCCTATTTCCATGTCTTCATGTATTTTTCCTATGACTTCTTCTTGCAGTTTCATAAATTTAGGTTTTACATTTAAACACTTAATCTAGTTTGAATTGATTTTTGTAGCTTGTGAGTGGTAGAGGTATAGTTTCATTTTTCTGTTTTCCAATTTTCCCAGGATTGTTATGGAAAAGACTACGTATTTATTCTTTCTTCCTTCTCCCTCTCCTTCTCTCTCTCCCTCTCTCTCTCCCTCTGCCTCTCCTCCTCCTCCTCCTCTTCCTCCTCCTTCCTTTATGTTTGCAGTACATAATGATTACATTCACTGTGGAGAACTGGTACATGGACATAACACACTTCAATTCCTTTCCTTTTCCCTCTTTCTCTACCCTCCCTTTTACTTTCCCCATATCAGATTTATTTATCTTATAAGACCTTATAAAGATATCTATCATATATACAGATTGAAAATCAGATTAACAGAGACCAAAGAACATGTAACACAGGAAAGACAATGGTACTAAGTAAAGGTATAATTCTTTTTCTTTCCTGTTGTCTATCTTTTACTTTTTGCATTCATTGAGTTTTTCTTAGAAAAAGCCTTCCTGGCCTTTCAGGTTTGTGTCAGGAAGTCTGCTGAGATTCTATTGGGTTTGCCTTTTGTCTTGGTTATTTTTCTCTCATTGCTGGGACAAAATACCTGGTTCTCAAAATGAAGGAAGGTAAGGTTTATTTCTTACAGTTTGTGGAGGTTTCAGTCCATAGTCAGCTGGCTACAAGGCAGGGTGGCGTGGTTCTGGAGCAACGCTTCAAGGCAGGAGCCAGAGCAAAAGGGAAGAAAACAAGGCTCTTCTGCCTTATGCTGTACAGAGGCCACTCCCACCTACTTCAGGGCAGGTGGAGCACTCACAAAATCCTGCCCTCCTTTGCACTGGATGAGATATTTACAAAGGAAGAACCCTGCTGCCTGCTGAGTCTCTCAGTTAAACTTAGGAACTTCTCAAGTTGACACAATGTATCAACCATGACATCTTTGTATGTGATTCATTGTCTTTTTCTTACAGCTTTTAAGATTTTGTTCCTGTCATGGAGTTCTGGAATTTTGAATACAATGTGGCTTGGTGTAATTGGTGGTACAAGTAATTTGTGTTCTGTATACTTATTGTTTATGTCTTTCCTTATATTTGAGAAGCTTTCTGCAAACAGGGTTTTTTTAATGCCTTGTGTTGTTATGTAGATTTTTGCTTATTTCAGTTATTATTAAATGAGCCTCCTTTGCATCATCTAGCTTTTGTTGGGTCCATTTTTTGTTTGCTTTTGTGTTTATCTTTGAATAGTTGGTCTTTGAAGGCATCACTGTCTTCATATTGGTCCATCCTGCACCCCATACTTTCAATATGATTTTTAATCTCCTGGATTTATGATTGAAACCAGACTGCAGCTGAAACCATGGATTCTGACTCTCTGCCAAACTGATAATTCAATGCTGAATCATTTTGTTTAACTCATCGGCTTCCAGTTAGTGTTGCTGAGAGCTCCTGCATCTGTTTGTAATTTCCACTGCTTAGGTATCTCTTTCTTCTCTTATACCTGAGTATCTCTTTGACTTGTCTTCTTACCTCTTCTGCTATGCTTCTGAGCAGTTCAGGTGTCAAATACACTATTTTTCCCCTTGGTGACCTCTGAATTAGCTGCAGGAAATTTGGGGACCATAGGAGGTATTTTGTTTCTATTGTTTTGTTTGTTTATTTTTGCTGAGGTGTGTGAAAACTTATCATCTAGACTTCGTTGCTAATATAGAGATCTGTTTAGCTGCTTTTCAGTAGTGTACTTTGGGTGATGTTAACTATAATTTTTTTTTTGTCAGAGATTCCAAATTCGAATACCTTGGTTATTTTAGGAAAGGAGGATGCACTGAAGTTAACTCAGAAATCAGGTTTTCTGGGAATGACCTCTAGTATTGTTAGTATCACAAAGGCAATCTGCCTGTTAGCTTTCAGAGGAACAGTGACAATTATGCTACCTTGTTAACACAAAGCAAAGCAGCTATTACCCAAGACAATTAAATATTAACACATCACAAGAACCAGTTATGCACCACCCTTATTCCTAGAGAAGAAAACATCAATTATGCTGTAAGCATTAACACAACTCAAGTACTGACTCACAGCTAATATATACGAAATGCAACAGTTATATCTCTGCTAATGGCAGTAAAGAATTCAATAGTAATTTTAGAGAACTAGCAATCACAAGACTAACAAAGCTTTGTGGTTATAGCTTTAAAGATTTTGGGTTTGGGAATGTGGAATTGCAAAAGGAAATTTTTGAAACTGTAAACTCTGTGATATAAGAAGGATGAGAAATGGTATGAAGGATCTTGATGGGGAGCTGAACCATTTCTATAGAAATGGGTAAAGGTAGGAAAAAATTAGCAAGAATAGAAGATAAAAGGAAGGGAGGGAGAAAAAGAGTATTTGGAGAGTAAATGTAAGACAGAAGTATTTTATTGGGAGAAATTTTTTTAAAGAAAAGAAAAAATAGAGAAATAAAAGAAGAAAAATAGATCAGATGCAAGGTTGAAGAAAAAAGGAGATTGCTCAAGCCCCAGGAACCTGATGAAGAAGAAGGAAGGAAAGAAGAAAAAACAACAAAATTAAGAACAAAACAGAAATGCTAAAAGCAATGCTTGTACTGAAAAAAAAAAACCAAACAAAAATTAAAAAAGGAAAAAAATGAAAAGAAAGAAAGACATTTCTCTGTGATTTCCAGCCATGGTTATGTTCTAGGGTGTACAGTTTTGTGAAAATGTCCAATTGCGACCGTAACTGCTTTTGCTGGCAGATGAAGGAGACAGTCAGAATCCAGATTCCTGCTGGATAATGGCCAACAAGCGGGCAGTAGTGGTAGAGCAAGGTGCTAGTTTTGGGACTTTCAGATCCATGGAAATTCATTTAGCTTACAATATTTTGGGTGTTTCTTATGGCCCTGATCATGGCTACCTGACCGTAGACATCTCTGTGGTTGTCCATTTCCCAGTCACTGTGGGAGTTCAACATTGGGAATCCTGAGATGAAACCCATCCACAGTTGCTCTGAGTCACAGGTTCAGTTGACCACTATGTAGAATATCGTCCAACCAAGCACTCTCTCGAGGGGACATGGCAGATAAAGGACTGGCATCACTCACCAACTGTCGTAGTGCGCATCATCCACTGGTTTGTTCCCCTGGTGCCTTTCTCCCTGAAGGCCTCTAGAGTTGCTTGCTTTTGCTGTGTCTGTAGATTCAATCTTTGCTGCTCGCCAGGCAGGAGCAGGGAGCCAGGAACTAGGAACTAGGAACTGGGGAGAAAGTGCACATTGTTCTTCCCCTTTTCTGCAGTGTATTCTGTATCTTCAGGTTTTCTATAGGCCGTAATTTTCTTGGGGGTCCATTTCCCTTCTTCTTTGCTTCCCCAAGCTCTTGTGTTTGAAGTGTCTGAATTCTGAGTGCTGGAGAGGCTGATTTGTTGCTGCTCACCGTTCTGCCGTCTTCAATAATCAGTGTGAATTTTCTAACATACACTGTTAGCAGTGTTAGAAAATCAGTTGGCTGCATCTGGGTGGATATAATTTGAAGCACGCTATTCGGTTCCTTTTGTCTGTGTTTTTGTTCTCATGCCAGTGTCTTGGTGTTTTGATAACTGTAACACTGTAGTATACTTCAAAGGTAAGGTAATGCCTCCTGCTTTGCTCTTTGTTCAAGATGGCCTGGCTATCGAGAGACTTTTGTGGTTCCATACAGATTTTAGAACTGCTGTCTCTAGTTTTGTGAATGTACTAGTTAATGTTTTGACTTATTGAATTAAATCTGTAGATTTCTTTGAACATAGATACTTTAACAATAGTGATTCTTCTAATCTTTAAATACAGGATCTCTCTCTCTCTGTCTTTTTAAATTTCTTTCATTAATGTTTTATGGTTTTCATTGTAGATATCCTTTAACTCTTTGGTTCAGTTCTTCCTAGGTATATGATTTTTTGGTGGCTATTGGAAATGTATTGCTTTCCTGATTTCAATAACAGATAATCCTCTATTTGAATATAATTATATTTCTATCTTTTTCCTACTTGTTTTCCCCTTCAATTCTGGGACCTGAGCTCATGTCTTTATGCCAACAAACTCCTTGATGCTGAGCTAAACTTCCAGTTCATCTACTGGTTTTTCTAATCTTTGTATGTTGGTCGTGAGAGACTCGAGAAGCCTATGATTCTCCCTTTTATAAAGAACTGAGGCCTCTTCCCAGGAGCCATGTGACTGATCATTTTAGAAGGAGATTCTGCAGCTCCAGTCAAACTTTCAGAGAACTGTGTCCCTTACTAGAATCTCAAATCCAACTCATGAGGGATTTAGAGTCAGATCCATCCTGCTAAGCCACTTCCAAGTTCCAAATCCACAGAAGTTTTGAGAAAATAAAACTACTCAGCTTTGGGATAGTTTGTTTTGCTGCCCTTGGTCATTAAAACAACCTCTGATCGTATGAAGGCAGAATTCAAAGGGATCTGAAAGGCCAAGCAGGGCACACTGGATAGTTGAATTTCACATTTCCTATACAATTTGAAGAGATTTGAATCCTTCTCTGCTTCCTTTGCTCAGAGTGGTCACATACTTTGAGATCTCTTCTGTACCTCTCATTTCAAGAGATGCAAGATCGGGTTCAAACCTTCATATTTGCTTATTGATTAGGACTCCATTTCTTGAGTACAGGCTCTTCTCGCTATATTTATTGTGATAAACATCATTAAAATGGTGTAATTTTAGTTTTAATTTATATGCGCTATCTACCCACTTGCCCAAGTTCAATCATTGGCTTGGTAAGAATTATTCCTCGAGAAAGAAGATAATACTACTCTGTTTAGGAGAGTGGGAATTAGATTCAGTGCTATTTCTCCTCCATCGAATAGTGATCCTCAAGCATGTGTAGGTTCTAATCGCTGGGACCTATGGGTGATACCTCACGTGGGAAAAGGTGGGTTGCAAACGTAAGTTAAGGATTTTGAAATGGGGAGGTTACCCAGGTAGATCTTCAGTAGAATCACACATATCCTTATAAGGAGGAGGCGAGGGGATTTGATAAGAAGACGAAGAGATGTGATGAAAGAAAGGAAGAGCAAAGGCCAAGCGCTGAGAGGAGGACAGCGTCCACTCTGGGGAAGGCGATGAGTCGGACCCCACGCCACAGCCTTCAGAGGCTCAGCCCTGTCAACTAATTTCAGCAAAACAACTGTAAAAGAAAAATGTTGTGTTTCTTAAGGCGCCGAGGTTGTAAGCTACCAGAAGGAGGTAGGCACACTAAACACCAGTCCAGCAGGGCCTAGTGTTGGCGAATTTGTACAGGAAAAAATCTCAAGTGTTACTCTGTGATGCATAAATTGGGAACGACTCAATGCCTGTTTCTCATGGCTGCTTACGAGATTGAGATCATGCATGTAAAATGCTTATGACATGGGACACTTGGAAACTTTTTGCTTGCTGTGGACTTGGTCTAGGCAGAAAGCTTTGAATTTTTTGTTTGAAAAATCAAGTAGAACATTAAGTATCTAATGGAATATAGAAAGGGTTGAGTATTAATTATTCTGACGTCTGTTTATTAACTATTTATTAACTACACTGATGGTCCCTTCTCACGGTTGCAGACCATAAGTAGAGAAAAAAGCAGAGGGGCGGAATGACACAGGACTAACCCAGATGAAAGAGCTAAAGAGTATTTGGAAAGGGTTTCTTTGCCTGTTAACTGCTTTCAGAGAACTTCACACAGCACAGGTGAAAAGTCATTTATTTAGAAAGGTCTTTTAGGAGGGAATGTCTGAAGCATTCCTGATGATTTCCCTTGGTGCACGTGGAAGCTCTTCTTTGGTTTCACAGAAGACTGAACTGCCTGCATATTCTTCTTTCTCAGAAAATGGAACAGTTTTCTGAGAGATGTTTGATACCCAGAGCTGCCTAAAAGAGACCGTCTCTACAGCAGACCCCTACTAATTGCTTGTGTTTCTAGTGCGAGTTCAGGAACATGGAATAGATACACAAGTATAACCTTTCTATTTTCTTCATCCTAGCGTTCCACATTTGCTAATTGAATAGCTCATAATCATCTCACTTCACTTACTCATTTCTACCACTCAGCTCTATGTAGATGCTTCTATTTCCCAATTTGTTATTTGGATTGCACTTGCATAGATTAAGTGTGCTGTGGTTTCCATTATGAGCCCTATGAGCAGGAATCACATCTACCTGATTTTCTTGCCTTGTGTGTGGTAGAACAACTAGCGTTTTGGTCTTATGATGACAGTGAGACCAGAAAATAAAACCAAGGGGCTCTTTCAAAAATAAGGTCTGGTACTACTGGATCTTTATTGGATGCCTGTCCATGTACAAAGCAAATAAATGAGGAATAATTGTTGTGTAATCATGACAAACAACTTCCCAGCAGAGGATACTGATTTCCTAAGGCCTTACAAAGCCCTGGTGCTGTGAGTCAGATGACCTGTGAAAATGAAGGTTTTGGTGTACTAACTTGTTTTGTATTGCCAGAGCTAGAAGGTGTTGCCTTGCACTGGAATAAAGTCAGTCAAAAGCAACTGCTGAGATGTCTTTCTTTGTAATGCAGAGACCCAGTTACCCAAAGGGATGATTAGAGTGGAAGATGTAGGGCTGCAGAGATCGGCAGCTAAAGCAAAGCTCACCTCTGCCAGGAGTCCCACACCTCGCTAGTGCCATCTGATGATACTGGTAAAATTTGCAGGCCTTTTAAGCATTTAAAAGTCCCTGCTCCAAAGTATAAACCAGCCAACAAAATTCCTTTCCAAAATACATATGCCCCACTCTCTAAGAACTATCACAAACAAACAGACAAACAAACAAACATCTCCAGAAAGTGATGTCTCAGCTCTCTCTTGATAAGAGGCTCACTCTAGCATTTTGCTCTTCTGGGAAAATTGAAATTTAGTATATAACCTGAAATGTTCCCAGATATTGAATTCAACTCGCAGATTCTAGAAGAGAAGAGGAGAATTCCGTGTATCCCTGCCCTGCTCATGTATAAGTACTATATACCATTGCTTTAGCCAAATCTTGTATATTTGGGGTGCATTTTGTCTGTTTATGTGAGATCAGTGATACTTTCCTACTCCCACAGTAAACACCGAGTCCTGTTTATAACAGAAGCCAGTATTTGTGTGCTTCAGGGTCCTTCTTTCTTCTTCTCAGAGAAACCAGAAATGTACCTTTGCTCGGTTTTGCCACATCTTTACCTCATGATCAATTTAAACTGCTTTCTCTCTTGCTTAGACCTGACATAAGCAACTGCCTCTCTGTCACACTGATTTTTCTGTCTTTACAGATTCAAAGCCACGGCTGAGTCCTAACAGGGTGAGTTCTCTGACAAAGAAGTTTTGCAACCTAATTTACAGCCAGAGGGGAGCTGAGCTGTTACAACTGGCTGGTTAAGTCTACATTTAATAGTGTTCACCCAGGCAAGCTTGAGATTTCTTCACCCTCTCCAACAAATATGTGATTTGTAATGCCTATCTCCTCCAATCTAGGTGTCTGAAAAATGTTTCTAACATGTGTGGGCTAGAATGCATTTTGTTTTTCTGCAGGGCTAGCCATTTAGCAAGGGCAGTCTCAGAGGGACTACTCATAACTGCTTGCTATTTTCCTAAATCATGGTTCGCTGCAGTGACCATGTCTTAATCCTGAAGGAAAACAAGGTAATCTTTTCAAATAAGCACTCTCAAGGGTGTTTAGAAGAAACTCAGTTGCTAATACACGCAGAACCCTTTCATTCCTTGAAAAAAAGTGAGACCGAGGCAACACAATGATAGCAAGTGGGAGCACTGGTAAACATTTCTGCTGTGTCACCCTCTGACAGAAGAGACAGTGCAGCCCTGGGGTCTCCTGTACAGGTACTGTTATGGTTGATACATTGCGTCAACTTAAGTTTAGCAGCCTAACTTAGGGGCTCAGCAAGGAGCCAGGGTCCTTACTTTGTAAACACCCTCATCATGAACAAGAAGAGGGCACAGAGGTGGTGTGGGTTACACCTGCCCTAGCCGGTGGGGCTTGCTTTACAGTATAAAACAGACCACCAGTCTTGTACTGTTGCTGTCTTCTGCCACCTTGAAGTGTTGCCCAGTGTCATGCCACCCTGCCTTGGAGCCAGCTGATTATGGACTGAAACCTCCACAAACAGTAAGCTAAACAAACCTTTCCTTTCTTAATTTTAGATCTCGGGTATTTTGTCCCAGTAAGGAGAAAAAAATAATTAAGACAGCAACCCACTGTAAGTCCAGAACTTGTCTGTCCTTGAAGCTAAACACATTAGGTGGCTGTGTTCAGCTACTTCCAATGAAATACATATGAGAGGACAGAGAATTTGCTCATGAAATAAAAGGGAGGCACTGAAGTGCGGTTCCTCAGATGACTTATTAATGGTATTAGCTCTACTCTTAAGAGACTTGACATGCATTCTAAAAGAACATTTAAGATATGGACTGAATAAGCAAAAATTACTTGACTTACACAGTTAATTTAAATCAATGCAGACCATGCCTGCTGGCACTTGCATTACCAGCATTATTTTGTATTTTAAGAAGAAATACGTTTTTACCTGTCTCTTTCGCTTTCTGCTCTGTAGGCTCCCGTTGGACAGATGCCTGTTTTGGGCCAGAAGTTCCAGTACTTAGTACTGGTCCTGGTCCACATGAGGACAGAAAGGATCGCAGAAATGCATTTGATCTTGAGTACAACATTATCTCCCAGTGTTTGCGAGCTGATGTTGTTTCTTTATCATTTGTTGCTTAATGTGCTGACACATTGAAAGCATTTTTAAAAATATATTTCTCTTGTATAAGGCATAAATAAATGCAGTTTTCTTGTTAAAAAACCTTATAGCAGTGCTGTCGAATAGTAACTGATCGTAAGCTATGTGCAATTGAAAATTTTCTAGTAGCTACAAAGATAAAAAGAGTATGTAAAATTAATTTTCAATAGTATATTTTACTTAACATATCTAAAAGATTATTATGTCAACATGTAAATATAAACACATTAATGAGATGTTTACCATTCTTTCTTTATCCATCTATCTATCTATCTATCTATCTATCTATCTATTTATATTTCTGGAGACAAAGTCTTGCTAAACAGTTCAGGAGGCTATTGAATTAACTGTGTAGTCCAAACTGGCCTTCACAGTATTCACAGCAATCCTCCTACCTCAACCTCCAAGAGTGTTAACATTCTGGTGCATGAAAACATGCCTGGATACTATTGCATATCTTAATTTAGATCTACACTCTGAATACTAGAGTACCACAGTTTCAGTGCTTCAGTAGGACTTGTGGACCATCATGTAGCTTTCAAGTTCACATGTACATACAGAGGATGTTTCCCTCTGCCTAGCGTTCTTTCCCTGCTGTTATGACCAGTCTCTTTTCCTGAAGCTTAGGAACACTTTCCAAGTGATAACACATGTCAACTAGGGTGACTAGCCCTCCCAGTTTGGGTCAGAGAAATTTCCTGGGACACAGGATTAGCAAAGTTAAATCTAGGACAGGCCTCCAAATCAGGATGTCTAATAATTCCAGATGTAGCCCACACCTAGACCATCAATATATTTTGTCTTCCTGGCTTCTGTGGTTGGTACCCACACAGAATATACAAATCTGATTAAGAATCATGGGAGTTTTGGGGAACTATTGGGAAAAAGAACTCCACTTTCCCCAATTTATGTTATTGAAAACTCCAGCTAAACGTTGCAAGGGTAAAGCCTCAACAAAAGTATTATCTATTTTGTAGGAAAACATAGCCAGGAAAACACTGAATGTTGGTAACTTTTTTTGAGGGAGTCCTGGATCCAGCTTTGCCTGAACTTACATTATTCTTTGACTTTTTAGTGTCAGTGAATTCTTTATAGCTCTGTTGTGTTTCTTCAAAACCATTTAGGTTGAGTTTCATTCATATAGAAGTAGGACATTTCTCATTAATAAAATAAGAGAAAAAGAAATGAACCCAAGAGATCTAATTGGAAGTCTTCAGGCTCATGGAAAAAAATAATCAGAGGTTGTCTTTTTCTTTCACACAACCTCCTTGAGCTCCGGAGATGTATGTGGGTGTGGGTGTCAGTGGGTGTCCCTTTGCTGATGCCTGGGAGCAGTAAGGTCATCTGTGGGGGAGGAAGTGGAAGGCAGGGAAATAGCTACATGCTGGCAAAAATCTAAGGATTCATGGGGATGTTACAATTAGGAAGCAACAAAGACCTGTGGTCATTCTTTTGTCTCTTCCCTCCTTGCTCTTGGGCCTGTATGCTTTGCTTGTGCTGTGAATACTGTACTTTTGCTTGTCACTAATGAAAGACTTTTAACCTCCTTTTAGGTGCTGGATCATCTACAGTTCAGGAGGCTCCAAGCTGAGGGCCAGAGGACCCTGAAAGTTTGCAGAGTTGTGAAATCAGGCTCCTGAAACATTCATCTGTTTATCTTTTCTGAAAGCAGTCATTAGCATGTGGAGGTGTGTGACATTTTTATAGTGTTCCAGGAGAAGGGTGAGAGAAAGATCGATTTTATTGAGCTATGAACTTGTAACTTGACATAGTTAAGTCTTCCTTGGGAAGCACTTATGGTTATTAAAAGATGTTTTGGCTCCACAACAATCTCATAAGGCTGGCTGGTATCATTGCCCTGATTATCTTGAGATAGAGAAACGCAATTATCACCCTTTCCTTATTCGCTTAGCAAAATTCATTTCAATCTACTTTACACTCAATGCATTTATTAGCTAGCAGAAGAGAACAGGCCTGCAAGCATATATTTGTAATTCTGTTTGCACATAAACCAGTGCCATGGAAAAGATTGGGAGGGCCCCAGGCCACAGAGGAGGGCACAGGGCCACGGAAAAGCTCCCTGGAAACAGAAGCTTGAGCTGAACTTGACACATTCAACTTTATCTGTGTTACTGAAAGTGTATTTACTGCTCTATTGTTTTACAATGACAAATTATAGTTTGCTATTCTGATGATGCCATCAGTGGTAGAATTCTGATTTGTGAAACAAAACCGATTCTTAACTTTGAATTTATTTTCATGATGTTATTGACTAAAGTCTGCTATGCATTTGGGGCTAATGTTTTTTTATTGGTCAAGCAAACAGGTCCCTCAATCCATCTGTCGTAGCACCCTTTTCGGTTTTAAGACATCAGAAGCCCTGCGTGTTTTCCTGTGCTGTTCTCCTGTTAGAGAAACTGCACTTCAGAAGAAAGAAATCACAGCAAAATGTAAAGGGAGTGCACAAGTAGGAACATCAATCTCATTTTTATTTTTATCGACATCAAAACATCACTCTGTTATAATTTTGGGGTCTTTCATTCAAGTACAACTGGGTCAGACAGTGGTGGTTTGGCAAAATCAGGTTGGTGATTTCAGCTGGGGTTTTTGCTGAAGCGTAGTGAGATTCACCAACTATTTAATAGCCATAAAATCTCCTTATACAGAAGCCAAATACAATAAAACAATGATAAAAATCCAGTAATTTTATATGGGTGTATTCTGGAGACAGATCCCATTCTGAATTTTAGAATCTGGATTTTTTCAAAGCATCGGTTTTCTTGTTGTATTTAACCTTGTGTCTAGGAGAATGCATTTATACATGTGTAGAATTATAAAATTGAGAGAGGTACTGTTAAATTCAGTGTGTATCCTCACCTTGAAGACACAGGTGATTTCTAATATATGACAAATGAGAGAATGGAGAGGGATAATTCTTTATTGACCCTTTTCATGTACTCAGCCTCTCCCACTGAATTTTTGATGTCAAAAATACTTGGTGATACTGATTAGTTTTTTTTTTTTACTAAAATGAAAATGCTTCATCATGTTTTATGAACAAATGTGACAATTAATGTACATAGTATATTGTCCCACACTGGCCTTGAAATCCATAGAAAATCAAAGTGGATGTTTTTCCCTGTCACAAGTTGGAAGCATGGCTTTACTTCTCTGTGGCTGAGGCTGGTAGCCTTGGCCACATGGTCACTCCGCATGGCCACTGGCTGGTGGGCATCTCTCTTCAAGTATTTCCTGACCATTGGAAGTAGCCTAATGGACAACCTGCTGAAGGACCTTCTCCTCCTTATAATCAGTAGCCCTGATTTATAATTATGAGAAAACTAGAATTTAAAGTCATCAAACCTTACCTCCTTGCACCAGTTTCTATTCTTTCACTTTCAAACGCACACCTCACGTGTCAACCAGACTATACTATACATCATCCTCTGTGTCCAGCCTGCCCTTGCCTGCCCTTGTGGCTCCGGGAGGGTTGTCCTCAACATCTAATGCCTTTGCTCTATTCCCATTGGCAAGTGAAAGGCATTCATTCTATTTCAAACATACTTTCATTTTAATTAGATATGATTCTCTTATGCCAAGAAACTAACATGAAAAACCAAAAACTCTGGGGTCTAAATGACCCCAGAGGTCTTCTGCTTATTAAAGGTGTAGCTTATTAAAGGTGTAGCACTGAAAAAATTCCAGCAGCTCTTTGTGCTTTTGTGGCTATGTCTGCACAATGAAGGTAACAATACTATCCAATGATTAGGCTTTTTGTTGAGGTCATTTGCATAAATGGTGCTGCGTGGTACCTGATGCTCAGTGGTTACTTCACTGATGCTGGTCATCATTCCTTCTGGGGAAATCTCTACTACTAAGTGACAGTTAGGACTTGGCACAACAGCTTTTTCACACCAGGGTGCCTGTAGTGCTTTGTGTCAAGCAGATGCTCTGACATACTGGCTACAGGGGGCGGAGTTCTGGGAAGAAGCCGTCTCAATCGGGTGAAAAGTCTGTTGGGTATGAAGATCAATCTCTTTAAGGTTCGTGCAAGTTTCTAAAACTTGGGGATGATTTCAGAAAGAAAACAGCAGCCTCCACGGGCAGGCTCAAGTGATTTAGGATCGTACTGTGACCTCTCCCGGGGGTTACTCACAAGATAAATTAGGAAAAGAGAGACCAAAGATGGGGCCAGCTGCTCCCGGATCCTTAGACTTTCTAAACAAAGGGGAAACACTCCATCTTCGCCGATTAATCTTTGATGATTTATTCTTTGGACATCATTTAAAAGGAGCATTTTAAAGTAAATGAATTGAACTCCCATGCTCTTTTACCCTACTAATATCATCAAAAGAAACTAGATCTTGAATTTTTAAAAATTTCTGTGTTTTTTTTTCCGGTGATTTACAAAGTACAACGAATGTCAGTTTATTTATTTATTTATTTATTTTGAGATCTTGAGTAAAAGTCCTAGTTTTCTCAGCAGTTAAGTTGAAATATCCTGTTTGAAACATGTCAGGTTTAGCCAATTAATCTTCAATGAAAGATATCATAATATGATTAAAGGATAAGCATATGATCAAAGACACACAAACATGGAGTAGTATTGATTAGTTTTAAAATAGCTATTTTTCTTCCTACAGTACTGACTCTGATAATTTTTCTAACATGAGTTTTGTGTAGATTTTAACCATTGTGAGTCAGTATTTTTTAAAGTGCAAATGGTGGGATTTAAAATTAGTTTAGTGGTTGGAATCAGGATCTTTTAGATTAATACCTTAGTATAGAGAATAAAATAGAAATATCTGGATGCTTTGTATAGAAAAGATGAATTTTATTAATGAAATTTTTCCTTCTGTTTCATATTTTCATATAAGTATTTTTATGTGTGTACCGTTAGCATATACAACACATGTTTCATACCTGTGGTCATATCTCAAAATCTTCTGAATTTGTGTGATCTCATGTTGGTGATACAGCTCTGAGCCATGATGATCAATCAAGGGAAATCTGATGGGGAAAATTGAGGTAGGAGTAAAGGAAAAGATTCATTACTCAAAACATGATGCACAGTGGAGCGGCTGTCTCTTTTCCCTACTGAATGCTGTGATGTGTGTACTTGCTCCCTGGAAAGGTGGCACCATCATGAAACCATGAAACCATGGTAACCATGAAAGGAATTCTCAGGAGACTATCTTGAACAGAACAGAATGAGAAACCGAAAGGAGTCTGGATCCTGTACTGACGTTAAACTGTGATGTTAAGTTCTTCTGGAACTATCCCTATCTTTGGAGCTTGTTCTGTGAGGTAAAATAATCCCCTTAGCATTTAAACTCCTCGAGTTGGTTTGTTTGTTAGTCAAGGACAAAGCATTGTAAAGGGAAAAGGAAGCTTATTTTGGGGAAACCAATTGAGTCAACCCTTGTGTGTAGGTTTGGTGGAAGGATTGCTGATACTCTGGGCAGGGTGATGAATTCCAGGTCTGTTACTGATTCCAAGACAGTACAGGTTTACAGTTCCAAGCCTAGGTCCAAGAGTGGACAGCGTGAGCTTGTATCTCTGTCTGCCACTAGGTAGCTGAGTTCCCCTGAGACAGTATTCATTTGAGGCAGTGTTTCACATTCATTGCTTTGGCAGCAGTATCTAGGGTCAATTGAAAGATGGAAAAACTGGAGACAAGGAAGCTGGTTACAAGACTGTCTTGGAAAATCGCACCGATGAGGGATTATATCCTGATGATGGTAACACAAGTGTACAGAGGGTAGACTGACTGTGGGGAACTGGTCTGGGAAAGGAGTCATATGTAATGCTGTGGTTACCATGCTAGAGGTCTGAACAGGAGAAGAAATGATATATATGAAATGATATATAGAGAGATAAGGAGTGGGAGAGAGATGTAACTTTCCTGGGTACCACTGAAGGATGGAACTATATTTTTAGTTTCTTTAGGTCACCCCCAGTTTATATGGCAGACCCAAGTTCAGAGAAATTAAGGGATTTCCAGTGACTAGCAATATAGTAATTGAACAAAGCCCAATTTTAATCCCAGGTATTTTTTACATCGATTTTGGCCTCCATCCTATACTTCTCTTGAGAGATACATGTAATCAGGGTAAGAAACAGAGAAATCATGAGGAAATGATGTTTTAGTGAAAAGGCAAAGGCTTTGTTGTATTAGTTAGCTTTCTCGTTGCTCCAAGGAAGTACCTGACACTATGAATTTAAAGAAGAGATTTATTTGGCTTATGATTTCAGTAGATTCAGTTCATGGTTACCAGGCTCCAAAGCAAGAAACTCATGGCCTGGAAAAGAAAAGCTGCTTAATTTATGACCACTAGAAAGGAAAGCAGGCAGAGGGCCATAGAGGAAGTCAGTAGATACAGTACCCTAGTTTAGATCTCCACGATTCCCTCAGACAATGGAAGCAGAAGTGCGCTTTACTAATGCACTGGATGGCTCCCAACCCAATCGAGTTGAAGAATGTGTATAACCATTATAAATCAGATTACAGATACATAACACAAATAGAGCATGAAGAGGGACAGCAGACTGAGTTCAAGAACAGGTTCTTTCAAATGATGGAGTGTTTAAATAAAGGAAGAATGTGAGTGATAAAATGAAGGCGAACATTAGAGAAGACAACAAGAAGCATGCTGAATAGCTTGTGGACAGATACAGTGAAACCAAGCAAAGAATGCATAGCAGAAGATGGGAATTTGGAGTGTCATTCTGAGCAGTTAAGTTAAGGAGGGGCCAAACACAAACAAACAAACAGTACCAAAAACATAGAAATGGCTTTTGAGTGATATTCAAGAAAACAATCCCAGAAGCTTGGCAAACGCAAGTGCTAGTGTGTAGGATATAAGATGTTGGGAGTAACTGGTGGACCACTGATGTCAGGCAAGAGGGACAAGAGGCAGGAGAGAAGGAGGGATGGGAGCGATCCTGCTGGTGAGAAGGCAGGGAGTCGTTAGTCACCGAGGAAGAGGAGTCACGCCGTCCTTCCTGCTACACAGGAAAGGCTGAGACAACATTCAGCAATGACTCTGAGATGTGCCAAATGCTTTGTTGTCCGAGAAGTGAGTGAAAAGCCTGGTGAGTCACATAGAGGGTTAGGAGGAATTATGGACCGCAGTTTATCCCTTTACCACACGGTGAGTTGGAGAGGAAGTGAGGAGAAAATGGGCTTCATGAGAGACACGGGAGATTTGGAATCAGTGGCAGGGGAAAGTGGGATAGGTTAGTTGAAAACAGCACCCCAGGGTGCTGAGTCCAGCTTGGCGGGAAGTGTGGAGTGGCCCTGTTGGTGAAAACTGCGGAGCTGTGACCACGGGCCACTCTGTGTGGCTGGAGAAGGTTGTCAACTCTACTGTAAGCATCTTAGTCTCTCGTCTCTATAGTGGGTACACTATATAGTTTTGTTGTGGAAATTCAATGAGATGATATATTATGTAAAGATATATGATGAGGACAAAGAAAAACACAGTAACTGTGACAATGACAGAAGAAAGCCAATTCCTACTGATCTATGACTACTGCAGCCTCTGTTACTATGACTTTTTATGGTGGGCCAGATACCACCATAACAAACCATAACAACACAGAACAAAGCAGATCAGAAGAAAACAGTGCGACACAAATTTCAAAGCAAGACCAGAGAAGATGGCCATTGTCTCTTGTTTTCTTCCAAATAGCTGTCCATATCTTCACACACAATGAATTCATACAAAACAAAATAGTATAAGACTGATCAGAGCAGAGTAATGAAGGCATTTTAGGTCTTCAAAACCAGACAATAGGAAAATCCACAATGGCTGCTCTAATGGCTCTTGTTCTCTTCAAAATAGCTGTCCATACCTTCATGTATGTTGAAATTAAACAAAACAAAACAGACTAAAACCACTCTGAACAAAGAATAGAAGCGTTACTGGATTTCACAGCATGACGATACGGAATCAGCAATGGATACTATAATGTTTGTGTTTTTTTCAAAGTAGCTGTTCATTTCATCACACATAATTGATTCTTGTAAAATGTTTAGGAGAAGTTCTAGGAATGTATAAACCTCTACGTGTACAACTATCCTTTCTTCATTAGAGGGGAAAACAAAACAAAACAAAACACTAGAAAAATAAGAAAAAAAGACAAATAAACAACAACAGCAAATAACCCCAAACAATGACAATATAGGCCTTCAAAACAAGGTGGTAGGAACAGAACTAAGGTTGATATTTTGCATAGTGATCTTCAAGAGTTCCTCAGATCACCAGACACAAATGTACAAAATTGATCCAATCCTATGAATGTTAATTGTTCTGTTCCAAGAACTTATAGAATTTGTAGCACAATCATCTTAGCTATCCTAAGTGTGTTTATACAAATGTAGGTATTTTTTCTTTTCCCTTCCTTTTTCTTTTAGTCTTTCCATATATTAACTTATTTAACTTTCCCATTACTTCTAGGAGGGTCCTATAGTTTTCTTCTACTTCTATGGGAAAAAAAATCAGTATAGAAAATTTAATTGTCTAAGTTTAAAAACTAAATGATAGAGAAATCAATCTAAGTAGCCTAGGTTCAGGTAAAGAATTTTTAAAATAGAACGTTCTTCTATTTTGAAAAGTGTTATTTCAAGAATAATAAGATAGTGTTTAAACAATTTTCAGCTGAGGGCCTATTTAGAATTTATTTTTTGGTTACTTATAGTGTCTTTTGTATCCCAGTAGGTTTTTCTTTTAATTTCAAAATGTAGTTTTATTAATGCACTTTAAGATAAGTGCCATTCTTATTCTGTCTTCTCTAAGGAACACTGCTAATTATAAATAATCACAGCCAACGTTTCATTACACAACTGTGTGGGGATGGGTGGTTCATTTATATCATACTGCAAATGAATTTATAAACAATGCTAAGCAACAATATTTCCTTCTAAAATTTTAAGGCAGGTCTGTTCAGCATTGTGTGTTACTAATGTGGTAAGAGTGCAGTTTTAGCAAATTTAACTGTTTTAGTTTTTAGTTTCTCAGTGACAATAATACACACAGTCAAAATAAGAAACAAGTTCTCTTTTACTAGGTTCTACTTGCCACCACTTTAAAACAAGTTCTATATATTACTGTATCGAACCACATTTAACACATTTCACAGCTCATTCGTGTGGAATGTCATTCGCGTTTACAGTCATTCGTGTGGAATGTCACTGGGATTTCAGGGTTCTGTGTCAGAGATGCAGAAGTCCTTCCGTGCAACATCAGACAATTTACCTTGGCTCATTTGGTTTCCTGTCAAGGGTTTCCTAATTTACTTTTGGATGTTTATTTTTGTTTATTTGACTTCCTCCCTTTAGGATGTTCTCAGGTAAGGCAGGTTGATATCTATACAAATAACCATATGCGCGAAGATGGTAAATGAGGTATTCTAATTCATACATTGTTGTAGAATCAACATAGTGAAAAGAAATTGCAAGGTCAGAACAGCAACAAGGACCCTTTACTGAAGGATAGTTATAATTCCAGTACCAAAAAGTTTTGGGTAGGTAACCTTTGATGAAGTGGTGTTCCGGGATGAAAAGTTTCTTTTCCAGTGGTATCTCTTGAGTCTGCAGCTTCGACATTCATGATTTCCATGCATCTTCCCAGCGCTAAGTCTTTATGTTGGCTAGAATCTGCATTACAGTTCATTTGTCCTTCTAGACTATTCTGTTCACTACCATCTGAACGTCTTGCATGAGGATCATTATGAAGAATACTAGGCTGGGTATCACCTTGTTCTCCCAACAAAATACTAAATAGCTGAAAACATAAAAAAAAAATTCCTATTATTGATCCACAGAGGAAGGTTAAAAGATTCAGCTGAGATTTAGAGGCCATTTCCCGAAAGTGTGTTTAAATTTAAGTTCAGATGATCAAAAGTCAGAATTTTTTTACTCCTTTTTCATGAGTCCACCAGTGTTTTTTATGCATCCTCAATGGTTCCAGACATCAGCACCCCCTCGCCCCTCCTGGAGGGTGGAGAGGGGACGGGCAGGGCCGGCGACCTTCCCTCCTCTGGGCGGCCACAGAGGTAGCTCGGCCGCCCCCAGTAGGTTGTGACTAACGTTGTGACTTGATAGCTTTGGACTCCTTTCCCTCACTGAGGAAACAGGACCTTCCGTCCTCATGCACCTGGCTCCCCACGGGAGACAGACCTCCGGTATTTTTCCTTGGTACTCATTTCTGTGAGCGGTACCTGAACATGGAGGATTCATCTCCTCTTATCCATTGCTGCTCAGAATCGGGCCTGGCTGCTGCTCAACCCTGAGCGAATTGGTGAATCAGGAATGGATGATTGGATTGATCAGAATATAGCTACTTGAAAGTCAGAGAAAATTCTCTAAGATAGCATAAAAATGTGAAGTCAAATTTTGAATGTGTTTCTTCAGAGGGTCACTTTAGTGACCTGTCCTGTAATAGCTGTTGTGCCAGATTCCAAATAAGTTTCACTGAATAGTGATAGTTTGGACTTAGCAGCTGTATAGTACCAACACAGAGTTCCCGATGGTTAACCAAAGGCTTCTCAGGGTGTTCTAAATGACATTTGGTGCCAGGGAGGAAACCTTTGCTTTCATAGAAGCATATTTGTAATATCATCAAACTCCATTGACTGCAATTTGGAATTGCCAGTACTTATCTTGAAATTTGATTGAAAGAAAGGTTAAAGACCTAAACATGGTTGTGACATCCTATCAGGGAGGAATGAAGAGTCCTCATTGTCTGTGTTAAGCACATGGTGAGAAAATAAAAAAAACTGACAATTTTAGTAAGTACGTGAATGGCTGGGAAAGTCAATGTCTCCTGATAGGTCCTCCAAAAAATTCCAGTGAGGTGGACAACTCAGAGATTTATGACTCTGTGGACAAGTATAATTCTGGGATGATTCAAGAGGAAGTAGATGATTCTAAGCTAAGAAGAATCAATCGGAGATCTCAAATGTGTGGTACTGATAATCCCAATCTCCATTTTATTCCTTAGGAAAGTGTGCAAAAATAGCCCCTGTGAATCTGTGTCCCCAACAACACCCTCTGCCAGTTCATGAAGCCAAGAACCAAAGCAGGGCTTGATCACCGTTATGGTAGTCCCCTCTCTAAAGGGCGGCAGCTGGGTTTTGGCACCCACACAGACAGATTTGCATTTGATCGTGGTAGAGTCAACCGGTGGTAAACCAGAGCTCTGCATTCTTGGTTTGTAACCCCCGTGAGATTAGTGAGATTATCTCTTCTGTTTCCACACAGCCAGTCAGAGGCAGCTGCCACCCAAATCACTGTTCCGTGTTGTGAACAATGGTGTTTCGAGATTCTGAAAAAGTACACTTTCTCTTCTTAACTTGGTCCATGTGTTTTTAAGAAAGTCTTTTTTTTTAAAAAAAGAAAAGATAACAACAATAACAACGAAAGAACAAAAGGGATTATTCTTCTAGGACCAGGAGGAATAGAGGGTAAAGCAGTAAAACGGTGTGAAATCCCTGCGACAAGGTCAAAACCATCAATGTCCCACACAGCAGACTGGGGACTGATCTGTCACCTCTGACTCTGCCTTTGGAACAGAAGTCAGGCGGCCACGGCCTGCAGGGCCTCTGGGTCTGAACCACAGCCTGGGCGGTTAACATGGCTGCGTTTGGTTTCCAGATGCAATTTGGCTTTTAAAATCTATTCCCTACACTTTTCTTCTAGGATCCACTCTACGTTTTTGTCACAAAATGATATATTAACAAAAAGCATCTCTAATGTCAGGCTGTAAACATTTTAAGGACTTGGTCTGAACTCAGATCTTAGCCTGTATGAGAATTCTGTGGATTTGTGTTTTTTGCTATTTCAGGGTCTGTTTTGACTTTATTTACAAAATCTGCTTGAAGATATGGACAATTCAAATTATATTTTAATGGCTCCATTAGAACCTTGAATATTTTCCAATTAATATTTTTAATAATTTAGGAATAAATATTGTAGTGAACCAGGTTTCAAATATGCTTCACTAATATCAATTATTTGAATAACCTCTTCACAATATTTGCCATAGCAGCAAAGCACCCTGTAGGTGTATAATTTATTTACTTTTAAATGACGCATTTATAAATAAAACTTTTATTTAACTTGAGCCTTTCTTCTCTCTCTCTCTCTATACTATATATATGTGTGTGTGTATGTGTGTGTATATATATATATATATATATATATATATATATAATCCATTATATGTATGAATGTATATAAATATCCTTATCTGAAATGCTTAGGACCACTAGTGTTTGGATTTTTCCATATTTTGGAATATTTACATGAATCTTATAGAACCTCTTGGAAACAGACCTGGTATTTAAACATGAAATTCATTTGTGTTTCATATAGCATATATATATATTTATAGCCTGAAGGCAATTTTCTACAGTATGTTTAGTGCTTCTGTATTGTGACTATGGTTTTTAGGTGTGGAGTTTTTGAGGTGTGATGTCATGTCAGTGCTCAAACGTTTCAGATTTTGGATTATTTCGGATTTCAGATTTGCAGATTTTGGATGTTCCACTTGTATGTATATTTGTATACAGTCATGTGCTGTGTAGCGTTTCAGCGAACAATAGATCAACTATATGATACTGGTCTTACAATGGAGCTGAAAAGTTCCTGTGGGCCCGGAGATGCCATAGTCGTGGTAATGTCATTGTGCAACCTGTTACTGATGTGTTTGTGGTAATGCTGGTGTAAACAAACCTGCTTAGATATACAAGTGTTTCTATTATGTTACAGTTGTCTGCAGTCAAGTAAGATTCTGGACAGGTTTGAAGCCTAAAAGCCATACTGTAAGTAGGCAGTGACACGTGTGTCTGTATAAATGCTCTCAGGATGTTTGCACTAGAATGAAATCACCTAGGATTACATTGTTCAGACCATATCCCCATTATTAAGCAACCCGTGACTGCATATTTATATACATACCCATATGCACATATATGTAACATTTTTTTCTGAATACACATTAAATGTAAAAAATATCAACACAGAAAATACATTATTTGAGCTGAAACTCTTATAAACGTCTTATATTCCAGCAATGCTAGGTGAATTCTTTGCTCTGGAAAATTCTGGTGTATATATTAATCCATTTTTTATTCTTTATGTTTCTAAAAGAAAAAAACAATCTTGGAGCTTACATATTTTTTTCTACTTGACTCTGTCTCATGAAGTTTTTGTTAATATACTCCCTTACTCACTGAGTTGCTTTTTTTTTTTTTAATTGTCAAATTCGCATGATGAAAACCTCTAATGCTACAACTTTGGCAGCCACTGCCACATTGTAAAGATGTTGGATGGTGTATTCAAGTAGAGTTAAAATAAAGATCATAAAAACCAGAGGAAACCATCTTTTTCACAACTGTTTACTTGGTGCATTTGGCAACTAGAAATGCCATCTGCTGAAAATACTTACTGAACCTTCCAGGTGCTGTTAGCAAAGACCACTGTTGGCTTGTTGGCGTCTCTTACTGTCTGGATCTCAGTCCTAAGGTTACTCATTAAAGTGTTTTGTTTTGTTTTTTCCTTCCCTGTATGACAACTCTACCAGTTTCCCATTTCCTTTAAGTATAGTAGAAATTCCGGGTTTGGTGTGAGAGTTGAGTTTGAATCCTGCCTTTATCTCCTGCTAACTTTGTGAGCGTCTACCATTATTTCACCTTTCAGCCCCAGTTTCTTCACTTGCAAATAAAAAAAAGTAGATAAAATGTTTAAAGCTCAACATGGAACAAACTAAACCTTTAATTAACAGTATATTATAATCAAGTCAGAAGTATTTTTCAATCACATGATAGGAAGGAAGAGAAAAGGGTGAGAAGGGGAGGTTGTATCTTTACTCTTAAAAATAAGGGCACATAGAATTTGTGGATGATTTGAAACAACAATGTATTTTATGCTTCGCAGGAACTTTTATCTAGTTTATATTAAGACAAAATTTTGGATTATATTGTTTTGGATGCTAACCAGCTTCTGTGTAGAATTTGTAAGGATTACCACTTATTCTCATGCTTTTAAGCTGACTTATAATGTTTGTTGAGATTTGCATTCTGTTTTGTCCCCTCTACACTTTTATAATCGTCAGACTAAAAGAACGGAATTAGTCATTGAAGGTTCAGCCTCTAACTTTGCCTTGCTACATTGCACAGCACACACCATATGTTCAAGATGTTTCTGCTGAGAAAATGGGCTCTCTAAAAATTTTCCAGGCTTATTTTTGGTTAGCATAAAATCTGAAAAAAAAAACAGGTTTGTATAATGTCCTATGTCTTTTATTGCTATTCCTCTGAGTCAGGGTGTATTTTGTCCCCTTGGTGTCCACTCTGTCGAGGTCTGCTGGTGGTCTGGGAGAAGAAAGCTGAGCATTTGTTTCTTTGGCTTATTTTTAGATACTTTAATACTCCTATTGCAGAGCCCCATTAACTGAGATGCATTTGATTTTGGAAACAGATTTTTTATTTTAATGGAACACTGTGGAAAAGGAATTGGTTTCTAGTTCTTGGTGCAAAGCAAGCTCTGTTTGTGTAACAGAGAATTCTGAAATGTAACTCCCAGGCTGAAGTCTTGGTTTGTCCCTATGCAGGCTGGATACATTTGAATCAGTCATTTTAATCAATGCTTCCTGAGCCATATGATGGAGATAAATTATATCCTATCTCACAGGAAATATTTTTAAACTACAAGCAACTTTACAAGTCTTGATGACCAAGATTCACAGATACTTTGCATCTCCATCTTTTCATTTTTAATCTTGAGGGACTGATCCGAGGCCTTCTTACTGAGATATATCCTCTGCTTTTTTATTTAGAGACAGATTTGCACTAAGTTGCTAATTTACCAGGGCTGGTCTCAGACTCACAATCTTCCTATCTCAGCCTCCCAGATTGCTAGAATTACAGGTGTGCCCTCTAATGACTGTCTACTGTACATCTTCCTCTTACTCAGAACAGCTATATCTTAGCATTCAAAATTTATTTATCAAGAAATTTGTAAAAGGGGATAAATTGATATGAGGAATGCAGGAAGGAGAGGAGAAACCAGACACATCAACCAAGCTCGTGTGTCCAGGGAAGGAATTTTGGACCAGTAGGCAGAACACTTGAGCTATGCTCTTTCCTTTATATGTGAAATCATTGAGGATTGTTGGCACCTGCTATCAAATATTGTAATTGGGATGATTTGGGACAAGTTTATGAGAGTACGGTGGGTGAGGGATGAGGGAATTTCATGTCATGGTCACTGTTAGAGAGGCCCATATGATTTCTGTTAGGAAGCAGCTTCTATAGCCTCAGGACACAGACTTTTTGGAGAGTCTCTCATGAAATGAATGGACTCCAGGAAAATTCTCATGTCTATCTGATTCCCAATTTTGTTTTTAGGTTGGAAGATTCACGGACCACCTAAAATCTCCTTAGAAAGAAAGAAATTCATGGACTTCAGTTAAGAGACTCGTCCATAAATCAGTCACTAAATTTTCTGTTTGGACAACCTATTTTATGTTTTGTTTTGTTTGCTTTTTAAAAATGTGTTTGTCAGTGGTATTCTTCTAGTGTGTCATAAGTAGTCACAAAGGTCTGGAACTGTGCTAGAAATCTTAACGTTCAAACCTTAAATTTCTAGCTTTCTTAGTAATCCATTTGGTTAGGGGCATTTTTCGTTGTTGCTCTTTATGGACTTGACCAAATGCCTGGATCAAAGGTTTGGGTTACTTGTGAATGAATGCAACCCTGGGAACCTGGAAGTAGTTTAGGATGTCTTTTCCCACACAGTGTATGCATCCTTTAGGGAGGTCTCTTCTTTCTACCAGATGCGCTGCCCAGGTCACTACTGAGTGGTCCAGAGAGCAGAGAGAAGGAACTCGCTCCTAGGCTAACCTCACATCTAGGCTGCTTTACACATATCATCACTGAACACACACACACACACACACACACACAGAGAATTAAACAAAACACAAAGTTCTATTATTTAAATATTCCAGTTACATTGAAAGAACCAAAAAAAATTTACATACAAGTTTTTTTGAGATGAGACAAATTTTCTATAGATTTGATGTCCTTAATTGTTAGAGTTTATATTTCTAATCTAGAAAATAGATGCATATGTCTATATTCTGGCATCTCTTACAACTCAGACGTTTAACTTTTGTAACACCTGTAGTCAATTTCTAACAAGGAAACTGCTTCATAGCATCAAATGTATAGTGACACTCCTTCTGAATGTAAAAGGGCTTGAAATGCTAAAACTGAGGGATTTTGTGTGTATGATTAATAGTGGTATTGGAAGCAAATTTGCAGACATGCTTATAATTGAAAATGTAGGTTGTTCGGATGAAACCAAAATCTCTATTAGTAAAGTCTTTTGGGATGCTCATCTGGAAGATGTTGTAGAGACAGAAACTCTCCTCTCCATTGTAATTATGACCATTCATAGCTAGTCTTGTGCTTTAATGAATTTTGAAGTTGTTTTGTTGGTATTAATTCTCTTGGGGTATGGCAGTTAAGGGCATCACAAACTGCTAATTTATGTTAACCTTGGGACCAGGAGAGAAAACCAATCGAGAATTACCAAACCAAAATTCTGGAGACAGAAATGTATTTTCCATGTCTCAAAGATACTTATTTCATATTTTTTCCACGTATATCCTTTCATATAAATTATCATCTCACAAGAGAAAATTTGCCATATCAGAGTAAAACAGAAATGATTCTGGATCTCATCCTGCAAGATAACCATGTATTTACGAATAATCACTGCATTAAATTTGAATTTCAGCAAATTGTATCAAAAGCAACGACAGTATCTCATTCAGTGTCAGGAAGCCCAGTGACTCTGAAATTGGCTCTTCGGAATAGCTTTCCATAGTTAGTTAATCCCATCTGATGTCTTTCTTTCTTTCTTTCTTTCTTTCTTTCTTTCTTTCTTTCTTTCTTTCTTTCTTTCTTTTGGTTCCGGGGATTGAACTCACCACCTCGAGCTTGTCAGGCAGGCACTTAAGCCACTGAGCTAAATCCCCGACCCCTAACTTGCTTTTTCTACCAAGAAAAGACATATTCCACATAGTTACAGGGTTTTTTTTTTTCAAAGTTGAACATTGGCTTTTCATTCTATTTTGTATCTTTTGTGGACATAGACATTTTTAATGCTGATATTTCAGTTAAAGCGACAGTTTCCTGAAACAATGACCGTACCAGCAGGTGAAAAAATGAACTTGGAAAAAAAGAGAAAGAAACAACAATCTAATGCAGGAAATGTGCCTTTTAAAGTAAAATTTTTAGTTACTAACAAAAGAATGGAGAAAAAGAAATCTTATTAATTACAAAAGAATTCCCATTAAAACTTTAGGTTAGGATTACTACTATGTAATTGTAGAAATTGTTACCAGACATTTTTCCTAAATTTCCTTGTTAGCAATTCTTGGGTAGATGATTTTACTACCTACCTGCTGAATTACAACTCGTCGCAACTAGAATCCAATAAAAGAAAATACAGTGGAACACAGCAATAAACAAAAATTGCCAAATAAGCAATAATTGAGGAACAAACATGCATTAATTCATAAATTATTTTATAAAACTTAAAAACACACATTTTTTCTACCTTGGAAAATCAGTTCAGTCTAGTCAAGTTTTCTCTCATTATCAAACAGTCCAAAATATCTAAGCATTATTCAAAAACTAAAGTTAATCTTCAAGATGGGAGATTTTAGCAGCACTGTTTTTCAAATTGGAATACTATAGTGTATTCTTTATGATTTGCATGTTCATTGCAAACTTACTTATTTTTTATTTTGTTGAATTTTTAAAAATGTGTATCTCATATACTAGATCATCTGAAGAGTGCCGGATAGATTCAGAGTCTCTGAGAGATCACCGAAGAGGTTAGCATTTCAGTCCTTCTGTCTTTGGTCCAATTTAATGTCAACAAACATCTTTCAACAGCCATTACAACGAATTCTTTTGCCAAGAGTAAGGGCAAAACTTTTCTTTTGCAACAGTGACTCACAATAGGAAAACCTTTGGATTGACTAAGACTTTAATTTCTGGAATCATTGAAGAAGCTAAGACTTTAATTTGACACCGGGAACATGAAACTGGGTCCTACCAAGGAAAAATACCAAAAATGGCAGGTGTGAACTTACGCTATGTGCTTTTTCAATGTGAAGACTGAAAGATGAGGAGGTGGTTTTCCCTTATTTGGTTAGAGACAAATGGTGGGGGTTCAGGGCTCCCATGGCACAGGAGTCAGGAGTGTTTACCTGTGTGTGACACAGCGCCGTGCACAAGTGCAACAGCAGAAAACGCAGAAGCAAATGAGAGTTCAATCGCTTTTAACTCAGTGATCTCATCTTATTTACATATTGCTATATTTTTGGATCAACTCTTGAATTTTTATTCAAGAACGGGCCAAGCCAACTATCAGATTTTTCTCTTTTGAAAGTGACTGTGCAGTAGAAAAGCTGGTAGAGGGAGATTCAAGGTAATTTAGATTCACTTTTGGATGAACTGTAAAAGTTTGAAATAAACAAAAAAGCGAAGCTCAACACACCTTCCCTTCCTTCTCTTCCTCTCTTCTTCCCTCCTCTGCCTCTCCCCCTTTCTCTCATCACCTCCCTCTTCCTTCTCTGTCTTTTTCTCCATTCCCCTATTTCTCATGAGAATTCAGGACAGCAAGATAAGACCCAGTTTTTATTTTTATTATTTATTTACTTCTTTGGTCTTTTTGAGACAGGATGTCTCCATGAAGTTCAGGCTGGCCTTGAGCTCACTTTGTAGCCCAGGCTGGTCTTGAACTTGCTGTGATCCTTCTGCCTCAGCCTCCTGAGTGCTGGGATTATAGACGGGCATGTGCCACCACGCCCGGCAAGACCCAGTTTTTAATTCTGAAAAATGAACACATGATTTACCATAACAAGAGGATTTCTAATGCAAATGTAAAATAGATTTCCTACTCATATGAAGACACTAAGTGTGTATTTAATGGAGACTCGTTACTTCTCAGCAGTCTGGGTGTTCCTGGAAATAACCTCCACTGTAGAACTCAGCTCCTGCCTGCAGCTAATGGATAACATTTGGGAGTATACTGTTTTTCTTAAGCTCTGCAGGGAAGGGGGAATTGCAATCTCAGCCATTCATCAATTTAGAATGTGATGTGGGGTATAACTCAGAATAAGCAAGTGTAAAAGTACTTGCTTTTTAAAATTTGGAAACAGTATTTGTATGTTTCATGTTATGCTCACTAGTGTTCTGTGTGCTATTTTTGTTTTTTAAAGGAAGCTTCGGGGCATTTTTCTCTGGAGTGCTGAGCTTATGAGAGGGTGATTTCTGTTTTGCTAGTTGCACAGTGGGAGAGAAGGCCCACCATTATTACCCGTGATATTTTTGCAAGATGGAAAAGACCTCAGTCTGGGACCGATGGATAATGGTGAATATAAAATAAATAGAAAGTGAAACTGTTGAAAGAGGGCTGAATCCAGTGTAGACACATGATCTAGTGTTGATTGACAAATGACAACAGTGTTGCGTCATTTTCAGGGCTGGCAGCAGGAATAGGGACACAGGAGGCCAGGAGAAAATGCTAAAGACCAGACAACTGGGGGTGGCGTAAGGCACGAGGGAGAGTTCCCTGACACTTCTTTTATCTGTACATTAAAAATAAATAATACGCCTGAATAGCACATTTTTTAAAAAGGATTAAAAACTAAAAAACTAAACCTTCCAAAAACATCTTGAAATATTTTGCCTTTTAATATAAAGGAATAAAGAGGCTCCATATTAAAGGAAAGAGGAATTTTCTAGAAAAGGACACACATGATGTAGTGAAACAGCTATTTTGGAGACGAAAAGCAAACAAACAGACAAACAAACAAAAATTATTTTCCTGCTCTGCTCCATCTCCTTCTGAAGTAAGAAAAAGGTAAAAGTGAGAACATCTGTGAGACAGTGGCAGAGTGAAAATGAGGGGCATGCTGTGTCCTCTTTAGTCCCTGAAGTGATCAGCTATCAGCATGTGTGGAAGGAAAACGTGCCCACGGTGGGTCTAAGTTTGCAAAACCTTGAGTTCTGTAAAGTTGGGTAGACTTGGCTATAGCAGGGTGTCTCTGAACCTTCAGTGCTGACACACAGTGTAATGCCCTAAGAAGGGGACCCCAAATGCTTTCCACCGTGGAACTGTTTGGAAGAGCTCACAGGGCAAACATGTTCCTGCACATAGGTTTTGAAAATCCTATGCATGTATCGACCATAGAAGAAATACAACTATTCTTTATTTTAAAGGAAATCAGATGATGTTTCTCCCATGGGCCCACCGTGGGCTTAGGCACCTGATGTATGTGAGCTCCCTTTTATGTGCTTTATTCTTTCCCTGTTATATTCCCACCATCCCATCTCCCCGTTTCCAATTTATAGATCAGAAATCTGCAGACCTGAGAGGTTAAGCATGTTGTCCTAGTAAACCGATAAAACGTAGACTGGGATTAAAATGATTCATAGCTCTTTAACAGCTTATATTTTAGAAAACTAGAGCTGTAACAGAAAACAAGTAAAAAACAAGGATTCCATCGTATGCTGCAAGCAATGAATAATAAAAGTCAATGTGTGTGAGACTTTGGAGATGCAGTGAAGAGATGACCTCTTCCTGGGAATTTAAGAGTTGGTGGGAAAACAGACCCAGGAAAAAGACGTTTCTGTGCAGTATAGTATGTGATAAGAGAAACGTAAAATCTCTTTGCTTCTACTGATGATGTTTCCTTTCCTTGAGGTAGAGTGAGCTGGAATGTTCACGGCCCCCCTTTACATAGATCACAACTTTCAAGACTAAATTCCAATGTGTGCTCCTTGTGAAATGTTTCCTGAACACCTCAGGTTCCTTCCTCGTTGGGAATTAATTGCTGTCTAAACTGTGTTCCCACAGTTCTTTGGTTTTTTCCATCAGTGCGTTTATTTTCAAAGTCTGATGTGCGCGATGATTTACGGCCTCTCTGTTTATCTTTACCCCAGGACTGGGAGCTTCCTGAAGGCTGACCTCGCCTGAGATGTTCCTTTTACCTCTGTGGACAATGCTCTGCTGAGTAGAAGAGACCATCAATACCTGCTTTTGTTGTTTGACTGATTGCTTGGTTGTTTGTGAAATAAAATAAATGCTTACAAATGCTTCTATTGTTTTAAAATCAGTCATTTGAACAATAATAACAAGAAAATGCTGAGAAGTTTAAAAAAAAAAAAAGGTGGAAGAAGCCTGGTGACTCATGCATTGAAATAGCGGCACTCTGGGAAGCTAAGATAGGATTGCAAGCCTGGTAATGTAGCAGTTTAATGAAAACCTGTCTCAACATTAAGAAAAAAATTAAAAATGATGAAAGATGTAGCTCAGTGATAAGGCCTTACTTCAGTACTCCCCAGTACTGAAAAGACAAAAAAGGTTAAGAACGTATTCCTAGCACTCTTACTTTACATTCATTTTATTTTAATTTAATTTAATTTTTTTTTTGATACCAGGAATCAAACCCATGACCTCGCTCTTGCCAGGCAGGTGCTTATGCAGCTCAGTTAAATCCCCAGCCCACATTCATTTTATTTAATTTTATTTTTTGTTAATTTTTTTTTTTTTACTTCTGGTCTTTAAATTTGAAAATATTAAGTCAGAGGAATTGAGCATGGACTATCTAGATCATCAGGAAACCCACAAATCCTTCCTATGAACTACCAATCCAGGCAACGTTGGCAATTCTGTAAGATCAAAAGGAGGTCCCTCAGTTTGTTAGTACCAGGGTTTTTGAAGATCTTACTGGAGGGCCGAGGGGCTTCAAAATAAAGCCTGGAAACACATGAGTTTAATCAGTAATACTTAAATCAAAAACAATACAGATACAACTGTCAAATCTTGTGTCACTTGGGAAGGTACTTGAATACATCAAAAGTTCTTGGCTAACCGTTTATTATTTGAAATTAGTTGGCTAAATTACAAATAAACAAAATCAGTTGAGAAGCATAGCCATAACATTTGCGGTTTTTGAAAATTTCGAGTGACTGGAAAGCCTGGTTATTTTTCATGAATTATCAAGTACACATAGTTTTGCAATGTAAATATACTGCCACATACATTTTAGCCTTTAAAGAGTGGAGTGGAAACTACTAAGTGTCTCAGGACAAGAGTAGCAATAGATGCATTACCAATTTTCTTTTAAGGAAAACATTTAGATAATGGAAAGCTTTAGCCACAGTGAAACCTTTTTGGATTATGATAGCCAGGTTTTAAGTCTAGGTGTTTCTTCCAAGAATTATTTTTAAAGAGGATTAGCACTACTTTTTCTTTTTTTCTAAATGACAAACCAGATCGTACGCACGATTTGGAAGTACGCAGTCTCATAACTAGTCAGCTCTGACACTGTGGCACTGTTAGTCATAGACTGAGCACAGAGAGTGGTCCTGATTGTTTTCAATAAAACTTTATTTACAAAAACAGCAGGTGGGACTGATTTAGTGCTGCTACACCTCAAGATTACCTGTAGGAAAGGCTGAAAGTAGGAAGGGACTTCTGTGGTCGTGGTCGTGACTGCAACAGCAATCTCCTAAGACAGGCTTGGACCACAACTCACCCTGCGGTGTTGGGATTTGAACTTTCTTTTCTTCTTGCTGAGGTCTTCGCTTCCCAGTCATTTCTACTCTTCATTAAAGGAGTTGTTGTCTTTTCCCTAAGTTGAGCCAAAGCTAAGCCAGGAAGGCACTGCAAGTACAGGTCAGTATTGCTCCTGAGTTGAGATGGACTGAGGCTGGAGTGGTCAACCTTGGGCTTTCTTGGCTTAGATAATTGAATAATCAATCCATTTGATTTCCTCAAGCCTGCAGTGAAATTTGAGCATGTCAACAAGCTGAAGCACATGATTGTCCCAAGTGCAAGGAATTGGAGATACACAGTTACACACAGAGCCTTTGAAAAGCTCTTGAGACAACAGCAGGTCTAGGAGATGTTTTGGGTATTTCCTTACGGAGAAACCTAGGTTCCAAAGTTAGCTTCTTCACTTCATGCCATGCTGGAAGACATGCTAGCCTGGCCGTTTCCCAAGTGTTATAAATATCTTGATCCAGTGGTGATAAACCCATGGCTATAACCCTTCCTGTTGGCATAGGAGCCAAGTGGCTGCAGTAACCGAGCATTGGCTAACAGTTGCTGTTTATAACACCTCTGTATTCAGGTTTAATTGCAGTGGTGGCACTCAGTGATAAGTAAGTGGCTTTTGGGTTGTAGTTTGAGCACTCACTCTCTAATAGGTTTGCCATCCCTGTCTTAATCCTTCTAGGACCCTTTTGTAAAGAAGGATATTTTGTTTCTCATAGAAAGCATCTGTCCCCTTTTATAATTCTAAGCAGCATGAACTTTGGAAAAATTTCACCCAAAATTCACAGAAGACATCCTAAATGAGCCCATTTTTTTGGTTGCTTGAATCACTGGTTGCTTTTGACTACACCGAGAGATGTTTTCATGATCTTTCCTGCAGCTGGTGTACTTTTGTTTAAAACAAAACTCCAAACAATCTGACTCTCTTCATGATTGGAGGAAATCTGGGTTACAGTGACTGGGTGAGCCTCCAAGTAGGATATTCTGGTCAACATCTGTCCATTCTTCTGTGAAGGCAGCTCGGCATGTTGTGTGTTTATCGAAACAGCTCTGCAGTTTGTCACATTGCAGTGGGGTTGATGTTGACCATTTCACAGGGCACTCCCACTGAAACAAAAACTGTGGGCAGACCCGCAGAAACAAGCTACTAATGTGCATCTAAAAATCCAACTTGAGGGGAACTAAAGGCAAGTTAAAATAAAAGCTAGAAAAAACTTTGATTATTTGTAGATCCTACTGTGTGATTATTTAAACATGTTCCAGTTAATGAGATCCATCATTTGCAATTGGTTTTGTGTTTAAACAAAGGTGGTGGCATCCTAACTTCACTGAGCTCAAGTGTTATTGAGCCACACAACAAATTATGATTTACAAGGGGATTATCAAGTGTCACTATTAAGATATTTTAATTCGGGCCGAGTAATAATCCTTTGGAGCCAGAATGTGAGCCCATTTTGTGATGGAAAAACTGAGCTTCTGAAAGGTCAAGTAACAACTCACATTAGAGGGGATAGATGGAGCCAGGACCCAAATCCAATGGATTTAACTCCAAAGTCTCAGATGGCAGGAAACCTAGAAAAGCCACAGATACACTGCTGTTTTTGAGAGGAAGGATAATGCATTTTCCTAGTGGGATCGTTCAAAGACCATTGCTTTTTCTTCCCCGTACTATGAGGTTTGCAACTGTACTAAATATATTTGTCAGTATACAATAACAGTTTATCTGGGACTCCTACATCAATGTCCATCCTCTAAGTAGGTGTTCATCAGGAGAAATTCCCTCCACCATCCCTCTATTGCACCTTCCCAGGGGACACAGGGATGCATATGGAGAGATTTTTGATTTTTACAGCTAGTTGGGAGCCACTACTGGCATTTCATGTATAGAGGTCAGCGGTGCAGCTAAATACCCTACAAAACACAGGGCAGTCTTCTCTGAACGAAGAATTTGCCCAAAATGTCAGTAGTGCCAAGGCTGAGAAACTCTATTCCAGAATGTTCTGAGCATTAAAGATAAAACCTTAGAAGGACTGAGCATAAACACTCGGGCCAGCAGAGCTGCATGTCTCATAGGCATAGGGAATTCTGCCGTGGCTCTAGCCGCCGTAGGTACTAACCCCTTTAGTACAACCCTGCCCAATGAAAGTGCTCTGTAACGCCAGGGAAATGTATGAACATGGACAAAGCTAATGTGTACAGTACATGCTCGCCTTTCAGAGAACATGACCATTCAGCCCTTCCCCTGTTTCCTGATCCGTGTTCTGCGACGGCCTTTCGTTCCCACATTGTGTTTTGCTTTTTTTTTTTTCATCTTCTTTTTATGCCTCTACTGAATATTTTTCCCTAAAAAAATGGCAACTTTCAAAACTATGCGTCTTCTTTTGAAACACAACATATGCTCGTTTAAATGTTCCATGTGGCCAGAGTTCCAAGCATACGACTTTTCACATTTGTTTTTCATCATTTTTGACAATTAGCCTCCCTTATTTCAATAAACAGCTCACTCCCAAAGAGTCATTCTTAAGCACCATTTATCCTTTCCTGGGTGGAGTAAAGATTTCCCATGAACAAGCACTTCACATTTTTCTTTACAAAATGTTTGTCCAACTATTTAATTCTGTGGCCAAACCTACAGGGAAGACAAAAAATAAAAATAAAAAAGAAGAGTTGAATTGAAAGGCAAACTTTTTCACTCCCCCTTCTAAAGCCTCCTGACTCTGAGAACGATCTATTTAGCATTGTGACTACAGCTTTCCTTCAGTACAGGCAAATGATATTTTTCTTGGGTGATTATTCAGACAGTAGAATGATATTTTAACCTAATGTATTTCTGTACTTAATTTTAATCATCTTTTGCTCTATTAAACAATATTGGAACTTGAAAAAATGATAAGAAAGTAGATGGAGTTAAGTCACACATTTTATTAGGGATACACATGGATTGTTACATTGTGTTGGGCAGTGACCAATTTAATCAAATAACACTATCATTTCTAGGTCTTGGTAAAGAATGAGCATGTTTGATTATGTTGAATTTTAAACCACCCCTAAGGTCATCCCCCAGTTGTGGACTTGATGTGTTAGGGGCATTTTCTAACCAGTCTGATAAACTGGTTATGGAACAGAAGGAAACTTCTTCATCAAGGGGTATAAAAATACTTAAGATGATCCAAGATTCATTCATTTTACCTTCATTCAAGTCAGAAAGAAATAACAAAACTGAGCAAAACTTTCTCCTTCCAATTCTGCCCTGTCCTCATCACTGGTTCATGAACAGGTTTTCAGGAACTCAAGACATATCAAATTGGTATTGTTAGTAAGGGTTACACAGAATGATATGTTCCTATGGTTTGACCCAAACTTGGCCTTGACACCATCAAATGAAAGAAAGGGCTTTATGTTACTCAACTCAGAGGGAGGTTGACTTAGACTGAGAAAGAGTCTTTTTTGGCCTGTTCAACCTAGAAATGAGGAATAGGGTTCTTACATGCAGAAAGTTTCCATTAGAAAATCAAAGTGCACTTGCAACTATAAATGTATAAGCAATTGCTGAATGCATAAATGCGTCTATAAAATGTATACAAAATTATTCTAAAACATATAATCAATTATGTGACATGTAGGTTAAAAGAGTTCTAGGGCTAGATTTATTCATATGCTCTCTAAGGAAGTTTCTCAGTTCAAAACTGACTGTTAACTTTCTCAGTGTGCCTGGTAAAAACTTTGTCTTTCTTGTTTGCTTGCTTGCTTTTCTTTTCTTTTTTCTTTTCATTTCATCTGTAATCAGAAGGAGGTAATTTAAGCATAAACCTAATCCTTCCACCTCTACCCCACTGTAAAGTTTATAAAGAGGTATTTTACAATCTCGATTTCTTGGTTCATGATTTTATTGGTTTGTAAAGCATGTGTGTCTGCCCTGGAGAAATTAGGTCTTCAGAATTCTGCTTGGCCAAGTCTGAGTGCTTCGCCGTGCTCCCGCTGGGGGAAGGCAGTGTCTCGGGTTGATCTAGAGTGACTTCTCTCCCTGAGTATGATATCACGGTTCCAGGAAAAACTGCCAGTTGGCAGCCAGGTATGAGTGGCCTGGTCAATTAGCAGGCTTCTGTTTAGTCCTTGCTCTTAACTGAGTACTGTAATAGCGGTAGGAGGATGCTAACTGGATGAGGCGTAAGTTTGGGCATGTGAAGTCACGGGCTATGATCCAACAGCAACATCAGGGGTGCCTGAGGGATTAATCCTCTATCCAAAATCTCATAAATCCTGCAAGCATATCAAATGCACATAGAGCCTAAGTCAAGCAATCAGTGGACTTGCTATGGTTCTTAATTCCAGACAAATATGTAGTCCTCGTCCAAGTGGAATTTTGTCTGTGAGTCTTGCACAGAAATGCTGAAATTTGGGGAAATTAAACATGGAGGGGTAGAGGCTGGTAGCAAAATGTAGCCTTGCTGCAACCTGGAATCGGGACACTTGGAAAAAGATTAGGGAAGAGAACAAAAGAAGTCGATCACTGGAAATCAAGAAAGAACAGATAGAAAAATTAGATATTAGAGAGAAGCTAGAGAAATGGAATGCAATGCAAAGAAAAGAACAACCTAGTCTGGAAAGCTCACCCTAACTCCCTGCTCAGGATACCTGTGTCTTCTGACACAAAGTCAACTCAGAGATGGTTGGCAGTGAGTCCCAGGGAGATGAGGCTAGAGCTACTACTAGCACTTGTGATGCAAGGAAAAAGCTACAGTTCTGGCAAACTTAAAAACCGACATGAAGTTTTACTTTGAGAGTGATTGTTTGCACAGGCAGGCTAGATTTGGAGAAGACATCCGGTGCTGTGCTTGCTATATTTGAGACGATCCAGTCAAGGAGTTATTTGGGTGAAGGGGTTAACTGTTTAAGAGTGAGCCACAGAACAGCTACAGAATGACTATCCTTCAGAATATCTGGTGTTACCCTCCTACTGTGACTGGGTGACAGATGGTTATAAAAGAAAGTCACAAAGAATCTCAGCCTAGGGAGGATGCTAGGCCCCTTGCTCCTTGGTAAGAACCAACTTTGATTGCGAGTGGTATTCACAGGGGTCTGGTCTGAGATGACATAAGTCCAGGTGTCTGCTTGAACACCTGCTTCACTGTCTACATCCAACTGAGAACCCCAAGATCTGTTTGCATTCCCTGTTTATCAAGGTGAGCAGGGATATATCTCAGCTTTAATGATTGTTCTAACCTGGGGTGTATGGACACAGGGGCCCCAAGCAGAATGGGGGGCATCTCAAAACACATCAGCTGCAAAGCAGATTTAAAAAGTCATGATTTGGGGTGACAGAAGTGCCCCAAAACTGGGGCTGCCAGAGTTACTATAGTCCTAGGGTGGAGATTATTGATCAGCCAAGCCCAGTGGGAAAGCAGAGCAAGATCAAGGATTCGCACAGGAACGTGTAAGTGTGGAAACAAAATAGGTCCTTGCAGTGGTTCATCAACTCTGCCCCATAGTTGATCATTTCCAAAACTCCAGGCTCGAGGAAGAAATCACTCATTCAAAGGCACAGAGGAATCCCTTTTTCCTCCTTTCTTCATTGGTTTTGGGGGATTTTTTCTTGCTTTCCTTTTATTCCTTTTCGTTTTTCAGTCTTTTTTTCTACTTTTCCTGGATTGTTCATTTTTGCTACTTTTCTTGAATTATATTAAATAATTTTACTCTATATTAAGATCCTTTATCTCATCTTTATTTCCTATCTTTTCTTCATTTTAAAAACTTTACTCCTTTTATTCTTGTCTTTCCCACCCACTCTATCTTTACTGGTATTGTTATTAAGTTTTATTAATCTTAAGATATTTCATTAACTTCAGCTGTCAGAATTACCAGGAACTTACTGTGTATTTGTCTTGGGCTTGGTCTTGTGTGTATAACTGTGGATCTCTTTTCTGTGGTTAAGGATGGTACAGTGTAGCCTGTAGCATGCCAACATCCAGGTTGTTTTTTACTCTGTTATTGCTGCTGACTTTATTGCTATTGTCAGAGTGGAATAGTTGATTCCTTTTTACTGTATGTCAACATCTGGCTTGTCTCTGTGTCATGAACAACACAGCAGTTCATTTTCCAAGAAGTAGGAGCTGAAAAAATTTCACCATATCCTCATCTCTCAAACTGACAGAGGTGTTTAGATCACGGAGCAGAGATACAACACACAGGTAGCTGTGCTGAGCGTGCCCCACTGAAAAGTGATCTCTATATTGTCCACAAAGTGTTTCAACAATAGTGACCTATAAACTTCAGCACACACACACACACACACACACACTCCATGAGAAGACAAGGCAAAAAAGGGCACCCGAAGCTTCCAACTCCCCCAAATCCACCACTTGAGAAGAAATCAAAAGCCAAACAGTTGACTTATAAGAAACGATGCAAGAAGAGACCAAAAAAACAATCAGTGAGGTGCTTAGCAAGGTCAAACAGGGTATCGCTAAACAGGTAGGTGCATAAAAATCAAACGATCGGTAAGCTTATAGAAGTCACTGATAAAACACTGAGAAGAGTAAAATGGTGTAATACATAAATGACCAGTTTAACCAAGAATCAGGGTCCATGAAAAGGTGCCAAACATAAGTCTAGAAGATAAAAGATTCTACTAAAGTACGGGCAGAAGTGGGGAGTGTGAGGACGAAGCATCAGAATTAGAAGATGGAGCTACGTCAGGTCCTATACAGTCGCCGAGGTACCTGAGAAACAGCAAGACAACATGGAAAGTGGATACTACAGTGGCACAAAGAAGACTAATATAAGATTAACTGAGATTTGTGAAATGTCAGCAAACAACACTAATGGCAGAGAGAAGACATGTTCACAGAAATAATAGAGGAAATTCTTCCAAATACAGGGAAAGAATTTAAGTACAGATAAGTGAGACATTGTCTTAGATGCTTGTCATCAGAAATCATTCTGAGATAAAGGGAAAGTTAAACAAACGAAGATTTAGTTGGCTTACAGTGTGTAGAGGTGTCAGTTTATAGTTGGCTGCAAGGCAGCATGGGATGGCAGAGGAGTGTCACAGAGGAGAAACAGTGCATGGCTGGAGGAAGGCAGAAGGCAGCATGCCAGTGAAACAGGAAGCAGTAAGAAGCAACAAGTGACAAGCAACCAGTCATGCCCTTTCTGTCCCTTATATGTTATCTGGTTACCCATCCTTACACAGAACTCACAATGGGGATGGGGAACCCTTAATGCTACCCAGAACTGTGTCAAATGAGCCTGTAGACTAATTTAGTAATCACACACCCTTGCTCCCAGTATCACACACTTCAGGTCCATACACCTCTCCAAAGCCTCACATAGAACCACATGAGGCTTTGGGGGAACATTCAGGCACAAGCCATGGCAGGTGTAGAGAACTACAAATAGGTGTGATGAGAAAAGTCTTTCTTATGACACATCATAGTCAGTCTTTGAAGTTTAATACAAGGACAGAGCCTTAAAAACTGTTAGAGAAAAAGAATCGCTTACAAATCTAAACTCATTAGGATTATCTCACATTTCTCAACATATCCCTAAAACTCCAGTAGATGCTGACGTGTTCCAAGAGTGAAAGGAAAAAGAGAGCAACTTCCGACTCAAACTTACAACCTGCAAAAGCTATCTGTCAAAACTGGTGGATAAATAAAGTATTTCCATGACAAAAAGCACCCTTAAAATTTATGACCACCAAACCAGTGCTAAGAAAATTTCTCAAGGATATCCTCAAAAAAAACAATGAAGCCAACGATGCCAAAGCATCAAATGGAATGAATGTGCCAGGCAAGATGAAAATTAAAGCAGAAAGGAAAGCAAAAAATCAGCAAAAGGAAATAATTAGATAACAGGAATAGGGTTAAAAAATGCTCAGTGAGAATGGTTTCAGTTCACCAAAAAACAGGCACAAATTGTCATACTGGACCAATAGACAAAAATAAATGATATACTATATACAAGAAACATTTAAACCAAAAACATATTGAAATCATAAAAGTTAAAGGATAGAAAACAATATTCCATGCAACAGGAACCCAAAAGCAAGTAAGAATAGCTATCCTGTTTTCAGATAAAGTGGACTTCAAGCCAAAACTAATGATAGAAGATCAAGAATGTCACTACATAGTGGCTAAGGGAACAGTTCAATAGAAAGAGATAATAAATTAAAATCCAGAATATTATTATTAAAAATTACTTGGAAAACCTGTACTACAATAAAGTACATGATTCAGAAAACAGTAGATTCTTACATGCATATGAATTACCAAAACTGAACCAAGAAGATATAAAAACTCTGAATTATGCAGCAATAGACAGGTCAATTGAAGCTGTAATTAAAAACAAAAAAACCTACCGAGTAAGAAAAGCCAAGATCCTAATGAATTCACTGCTGCATTCTATAAAAACTCCTCAGATGATCTAATAGCAATACTCACAAAACTCAAATAAATTTAAAGGAAAGAAGTATTCTGAGAAATTTTACTGGAAGGTAAAATTACTCTGATTCTAAAACCAGAGAGGGACCCAATCAGAAAAACAACCTACAGGCCTATCTCTTTAATGATTATAGACATAAAGATCTTCAAGATACTGACAAACAGAATGTAGCAAATCATCAAAAAGCTTGTACATCATGTCCAAATAATTTTATTTCCAGAGATGCGAGGGTGCTTCAATGTGTACAAGTCTCCCATCCAAGTACTAACCTGGCCTGACCCTGCTTAGCTTCTGAGATCAGATGAGATCGGCACGTTCAGGGTGGTGTGGTCTTAGACAATGTGTACAAGTCAATAAATGCAATGCATGACATAAATAGAACCGAAGATGAAAATCATATGATCATCTCAATAGATGCAGAAAAAACCTTGGGCAAAATCTAATATCTTCCCATGATAAAAATACCGATGCAAATAGGTCCAAGACAGGGTATATACCTTATCTCAATCTGATAAAAGTCATTTATGACAAATCTACTAACAATATCATATTACATGGGTAAGATCTAAAAGCTTTCCCTCTAAAATCAAAACCATGACAAGGATGTCTTCTATCACAATGACTGGTAAAAATAGTATTTGAAATATTTGTTAGAACAATTAGATAGAAACAAAAAGAGGTAGAAAATGGGTATGTATAGGAAAGGAAGAAGTAAAAGTGTCATAATTTGCAGGTGACCCAGTCCTTTATGTAGGAGAAACAAAAAAGTCCACCAAAGAGTCCAAGAACTTATAACCAAATTTGACAATGTATCAGGACAGAAAATCTACACCATAAAAATTATACTATTCCTGTATACTAATAATGAACTCATCAAGAAAAAAAAATTAGGAAAACTATATGGTTTTCAATAGCTTCATGAAAAATTAAGTACTTAGGAATTAACCTAACAAAGGAAGTAAAATATCCCTACAATGAAAACTACAGTACTGTGGAAACATGGCATTGAAGAGAACATCAGAAAATGGAAATATATCCCCTATTTTTGGATAGGCAGAACTAATATTGTCAAAATGCCCACATTCTCAAAACTGGTATTTAGTTTTAGTGTAATCCCAATAAGATACCAACAATGCTCCTAACAGAACTAGAGAAAATAATTGTTAAAGTCACATAGAACTAGAAGAGACTTAGAATAAATAGCAAAGGCAATCCTAAGCAACAAGAACAAATAGGTGGTATCACAATCTTTGAAGATGTAGGAGTGAGTAAGGCCTTATTGAACTGGGCCCCAACTGCACAAGAAATAACGTCAAGTATCAACAAATGGGATCATTACAAAATTTAAAGTGTCTGCACAGCAAAGGAGACAACCAAAAGAACGAAGTGCCATTTTACATAATTGAAAAAAAAATTGCCAGCTATGCTTTGCACAGAGGAATGATGTCTAGAATTTATAAAGAATTTTAGCAATTTAGATTACCCAATAAAAGGCCTCATAGAAGATGAAATGAATAGATACTTCTCTTAGAAAAAGAAGTACAAATGGCCAACAAATACATAAAAAAATAATCGGTCCCTTTGTCTGGCCATTAAAGAAATGAAAATTGAAAGTACACTGAGACTCCATCTTACTCCAAAAAGAATGGCTATCATCAAAAAACATCAAATAATAATAATTGCTGGCAAGGCTGTAGGGAAAAAGGATTCTTTCTGCATTGAGGTGTAAATGTAAACTAGTGTAATCACTAGTAGTGTAATTCGTTACGAGAGTCTCGGCATGGAGATTCCTTAAAATACTAATCTGGAAATCTTATTCTGCTTGGCTGTTTCTGTTCTGGATATCTACCCCAAAGTTTTGAAGTTATCATACTGCAGTGATACTGTGATACTGTTTATCATATATAATTAATGTAATCATTATATGTGGTAAACATGCACCAGCAAAAAAATTTGAGGAAAAAGACATTTTAAACTTTGAATATCTTTACCTTATGGGAAAAGAGTTTCCAGTTTAAAAAAATGCTATTGGTGTTGAATTTGTTCACTGATATTTCTGTGGTGACACGAGGCCTCCCTGAATTCTATAACTCATGAATAAAACATTTATCAAATACTGCAAATTTTAAAAAATCTATAAAATATAAGCTGTAGGAATATAAGAAATCAAGTAAACATTGACTAGAATTATCTTGGGTAAATAGAAGTTTTACAGTGATATATTGGTTCATGAATGCGTCTGTGAACAATTCAGTTCGCAAACTGAAGAATTCAGTGAAACTTTGGTTCTGTTTGTAGACTCTATCTGATGACTAACACAACCAAGGCCATCTTCCCTACACAAACACAAACATGGCCCTCTTCCTCAGAAATGGGGAATGAATTAGTCTTGAACAGAAGCATTGGTAACATTTTATGTACCAAACTCTCACTGCACTGAAGATTAGATTATTAACAGATGGGCTGGCATGCATGTAGACAAAAGAAGCAGTGATCATTTAGAAACTGCAGGTATTAATTGAAAACGAATCATCCCAAAAAGATAATTTCCTATTTAAGTGGACTCTGTAGGGTGGTAGATAAGAAAACCGCAGGCATAACTTTTCACTTTGGTAGGATATCCAATAACACCTCAGTTATGGGAACTGCTGTGTAATTCTTCACTCAGACCACTGGACCTAGAATCAGAAAACCTATCTGATTCTCCCACAACTCATGTAGATTTTTTGAAACTGCTTCTTTGAGTACTCGATAAAATAGGCATATTTGTTTCAGGTTTTTCAACTTCATGTTAAAATTACTAAATACTTGACAATAATAAGAACTATTAGATGAGCCCAAAGTGGGGGTTTGGGGGTACTCAGTAGCTCTAATGACTATTTGGCAGTTAATGGATAAATGTCACATTTATCTAAGAGTCCTAGTGAGTGTCTGGTCTAAACCCTACCATGCTCAATGGATCAATACTTTGGGTAGAACTATAGAAGTGCTAATTACCAAAGTTATGTCTAAGTACAGTTTCAAATTATCACTTGTTTTGTACTAGTAAAGCTAGGCAAAACAATATCAGATTTATGACATAAAACCATAAAATCCTACCTTTAAATTACAAAATGTTAGTAGCACTATTATGGGATGGGGAGGTGATTATAATAACACTTCAAAGGTAAAGGCATCAAAGAATTAGATATAAATCATATGGGGGCCAAATTCTGAAGACTTAAAGAATCCTTTTTTAGCAAATATTTTGTTTATTTCCATTAAACAAGCCTTCCGTGAATTTTGTCTCTGCCTTTCATGGAGTCACACACAGCCAGGAGTAACTGCGCCACCGTGTAATCTGTTCCATGGTACGCGTATGTATAGGATAAGTAGGATTTCTGGAGTTGAAAAACACAATAAAGAAGATATTTTTGAGATGTGTGTGTGTGTGTATGTAGATCTGAGTACATCTATACAGATAAGGAAAGTTGCTGAGATGCAGTTACACAAAGTTGGGTATTGTAGAGCTCACTGGAATTGCCCAGTCGAACAAGGAGAAGAATCTCTCCAGATGATGTCAGGACATGAGAGTACACAGCACATTTGCAGAGCACTGAGAAAGTGTGTACCGTGAAAGCACATGCTTCTCTGTGCTATGTGCATCAGATTATGAAAGGATTTCAATCCGATGAGTTGTTTGAACTTTATCCTGCAAGGGGCAAAGAATATATCACAGAATTTAAATTAGTGGCATCGCTAGAACTCTTTGGAGATAAACGACTCTAGGGGTTCAGTGTTGCACTGTCTGAAATTGAACAAGAATGAAATCAGGGAGCTACAGCAAGAAATAGTGATGGAGGAGTCTTTGGTTACAAGTAAGAGAATCTCCATTGATCATCTACCATGATACAGAATTGCTTGAATCTTATAATCAAGAATAGGACATACAGTGGCCTTAATCATGATTCTATAAATACCAGTGCCATTGTGACTTTTTTCTATCTTTTGTCTCTACTTTATTCTACTTTACCTTCTTTCTCTGATGCAAGGTTATTAGGCTCAATCTGTGACCACAAATAACTGTGTATGTAGCCAGAGATTTCAAATGATTTTAAGAGTGGGCTCTGTAGGTCAGCTTGAGTCATGTCCTCATCTACTGAAAAATCACTCAGTTCAAGTGTTCGGTAAGTTTGGATCTCGGCTACTTTTTAAATAACAATTCTCAACTTGGTAACTGAGAACAGAACCTTGAGTTTGTTTGGATATTGCAGGTCCAACCTCATCCAATGGATTTTGACTCATTTAAGACAAACATTGCCATTTTGTTCTGTAGTTTTCCTTGCATTTGCAAATAAACTGGAGGTATCCTTGAAACCTATTTAATTCTAGTGAGATGACGAAGAAAGTGTACTGGCAGAAATTTCTAAGAAGCCAGATTTTCTTTTGATAAAAATTTTTTGGGGAGGTGCTGAAATTTGTTGAGGTTATCTTTTCTACTTCTGCTTTTCCTCTTTCTCTTAAAGCAAATCTAATATTTTCAGCTGCAGTTGATAAATAGTGATTGTGGTGGTGAAGGTGGAGCTTCTACTTGATTGACGTCAGGTTGCCTGTAGGTGTTGGCTGAGCACACTTCCACAAAGGCCATGGAACTGTGGCCTTGTCCCCTGGCCCATCACCACTCCTTCCTTGGCACATTTCCCTCCCCTTCTTCCTAAGCACATGAACTGAGCACCTTGGTTCCACTGTGTCCTTCTACCATAAGGTTCTTGCCTTGTAACCAGCTCATCATTGACTGAACCCCTCCAAACCGTGAACCAAATTGCACTTCTCTTCCTTTAAGTTCTGGGTGCAGTACTCTACATCTCAGCAATAAGAAAGCTGACTAACACAATGGTCATAAGTTAATACATATGTGGGAAATTCCAATGGAATTGCAAGGAGAGGGGCCTTAATTTTTTAAGACTATCACTAGTGAAAGCAACTATCTACCTCCGAAACTCTTAATGTGTGGGAGAAGGGTGGGGATTTAGCTCAGCAGCATAAGTGCCTGCTTTGCAAGTGCAAGGTCATGAGTTCAATCCCCAGTACCAAATATATATATATATATATATATATATATATATATATATATATATGAGAGAAATACATATTTTGAGAGAGGTGACTGCAGGAGTCTCACTATATATATATATATATATATATATATATATATATACACATATATGAAAGAGAAATACATCCTGCCTTGCTTAAGCTTCTTACTACCAGACATTTTTTGATTGCTTGCAACCACATATATTTCTAAGTGTTGTAACACATTTAGCAAAAATAATATTGCTATGGAGGTAAAGTTAGGCAACAAATTAATAGCTATTATTCAGAACACAACATCCAGTACAATGTGGAGATGGGATAGCTTCCTTCAAGGGAGGAAATGGATCTTGCACAGCGATACTCACTGTTGGAGTCATACTAATTAGGGCAGAAATCTCAGTATGAATTGACTGCAGTGATGCTAGGAAGACTTAGCAAAGTCGTAGGTTCTAGATTATCTTCGTCTAGGGGAATAGGGCCAGAGAGGTGACTGCAGGAGTCTCACATAAGGAAGAAGAAGAGGCTTCATTCTTAGGTGCAGTATGTAGTGGTTGAATGACGAGAGTCACTGGAAGTAGAGGACAAGTGATGACTGTGCTTGTGTGTGTGTGTGTGTGGTGCGTGTGTGTATTTATGTGAGAAAGTTGAGTTAATTGTAATAGAAACGTAGTATCAAGGGATTTCAAGGGACAACTGCCTGTCTTTGTGACCTATCTATCTTGTTTGCCAGATTTCAAATTATTAATCCCTTCTTTCTCCAAATCTTGCTCATAAGAGAATATTAGTAATTCATAAATAAGCATGATTATGATAAAATCAAATGAATGTAAAATAAAAATTGAAGAAATTGACACAAAATAATAAAATGAGCTATGCATGAAGCATGCTTGGAACAAAATTCTGTATCACTGCTTGGATGGACCAATGCTGTATTTAAATGAGAAACAGAGAGTATATCCATGTATAAAGCAAGCCTGATACTTACATCCAGTACAACTGTTCCCGGTGTGCATCTAGAAAAAGAATCCTAAAATCCTCAGAAACATTTTCATATCAGTATATTTACACTAAACCTGGGGACATGTTGATAATATTTGTCCTTCCATGGAGAATGACGATATAATGTCAAGTATAACTCGTAAGATTTTCTTTAAGTTTACAACAAGAAAGGCTAGTAGTCCTGCTCTCTATATTGGTCAAATATCTCTGAGATGTTCAGTTCCAAGGAGTGAGTTTTACACAGAATGAATATCAATTGAACAGCACGGTGTACATACTGTATTCTTGGCAAGTCTTTGCTCAATGCTTAAATGAATGCTTTATCAGTGATTATTGCACATATCTTACTTGAATGAGAGTACTCCTGTTCCCCGTCAGAAAGCTTTTATAGTCTAGGAATGGGGGAAAATACAAATTCAACTAGAAATAAGAACAAATTAAAATAGGAAATTGAGCAACACCACAAGTAATATCAGACAATGGCAATTTATTGTCTAGCAAATGACATCAATCTGTCCCACTCTCTAAACAATGGATTTAAAATAATATCTGCTGAATAAATTTTGAAAAAAAGAAAAATTTAAGAATGTTTATTTTGATAATCTGTTTTTGTATATGGTAGGAGAGGAGAAAAAAGAAAAAGCAAACAGTCAGAGGTTAAACTAGATCTGGTATTTCCCAAAGTCTGAAAAATTACAGATTACGTGAGTCATTAATAAATGAGTAAAGCAGACTTCCAGCATTTGTGAAGACTTACGCTTGGAAACACACAGCATTTAAGTGTGGTATGGATTTATGTATATATCTGATCCCGAGCCAGGGATAGATTCCAGGCATAGCCAAGACTTGGTTGCACATGTAAACATTTTGGAAAATCTGGCCATAATTCTATTTCCCCCAAGTTGCTCTGCCTCTGCTTGAAATATCCTTGGAAATATAAATATGCAGAACACAATAGAAATCAGAACAATTTATATGATTGTTTTTAATAGAGAAAAATGTTTCAACTGCATAGCACATATGATTATTATACCCTGAGAAATTATTCATCAAATTCTGATTAAAATTCTAGTAGTATTAAGAATTAATTACCTTTTCTCTAAAACATTTTAATAGTTTCCACTTTACTCAAATTCATACTTTATTTTACATGCAAAAGAATCAGAAAGCCAATGAAGAGCTAGGCAACAGGAAGTTAAACTATAGAATGTAGCCATAAAATTCCAAGTATTTTAATGGATGTTCTTGGTTTTCCCTGAGTTTTAAGAAAAAAGAATTGCTACCTTAGCAATTTAAGTCAGATTAGTTTGTAAAATCCAGAATATTTACAATTTGAAGTTCACTAAGCCTTTAGGTGAGAGGATGTGTACAAAATTCCACCCACACAGAAATCCTTTCATGGCTTGGCTGCTCATGGCCTGCCCAAGCTCCAGCCAAGCCCTTCCACCGAAAAGTAGACCAGTACTGTACTATTCGGCTCATTCCATTGTCAGATTCACGAGAGGGTAGAAAAATGCTTCCTGACCTCATTCAGAGCTGCTGTATGTTTCAGCCTGTGTATATTTGTAAGGTCTTATTGCTATTAAAGTTCTAGGGTGACTTTCAGCCGCTCTCTAGGGTGACTTTCAGCCGCTATCCATCCTGCAAGAAAGTAACATTTTTTAGAACACTGGTAAGTATTTTTCACACACACACACACACACACACACACACACACACACACACACACCCCACAGGCTGCCTAATGCCAGTCACAAGTGTTTTCATACTGATCCCACTGGTCCACTTGCCAACCTGCAGTGGCCCTGCCTCGCCAGCTGATGGCCCTTAAAAGGTGGGCAGGTCTGCCAGGCCTGGCGGGCTTTTACTGATGGCTGCAGCTTTGAGGCTATTGCTTTCTCTTTGGGCCATTTATTGTTAAAAAAAGAAAGAAAGAAAGAAAGAAAGAAAGAAAGAAAGAAAGAAAGAAAGAAAGAAAGAAAGAAAGAAAGAAAAAGAAAAATCTGCATAAAATTTTCCGTAACAAGGGCTGCAACTCTCACAAATGTTTATTAAAGGTATGGGGTGATTTGTCACGAGAAACGTTTTCCCTAGAGACATGCAAGCCATGGGGCTCCTCTGTAGCACCCCTTTTCTAACTGGTGGCTTTCTTCTGTGGCAGAGTCACATTCCTTGCATAGGTCACTGTCCTTTGGTCCCCATAATCACTTGGCCAGGTAAGGGAAAAATATTTACCCTTTAATCAATTTCAGGTTGGCATACTAAAAAGAAGTACCCTTAAACTTTCTTTTCCAGGGGAGATGGGATGGCGATGATCCTGTGGGATCCAAGAACAATCACATTAATATATAATATTCTAATGTCAGCCATTTCTTACAGTGTGGTTTGTTCAGTGGGGTCATGCTAAGTAAGGGACATTCTCTTAGTTAGCAAAGATTTGTGTTTTAACTAAGAGAAAACAGCAGTGGCTAACTGGAACAGAAATGTGTTGGAAGGAAATCAGGCAGCTCCCAGAATCCGCCTCAGGAGACATGCGGGCAGCTAGCGGCTGCCCTGCAGGGAGCAGTTCCTTGGCCTGCAGCCTGGGCGGGAAGCCACCTTCCACAGGGCCCTGCACACACAGTCAGGCACCTCGGGAAGACTCACACTTCTCTCATCTCAGACTCAAGGCTACTGTTGTTCAAAAGCAGTTTTCCTGGTGATGAAGTTTTTCCTGTGGATCTAACAGAGCGGCCACTAGCCTTGCGCAGCTACTGAGCATTTGCCATGTGGCTGGTGTGTGTAGAGGACTGAATTTTATTTAATTTTAATTCAAATGAATTTAGAGTGAGCTATTAGCTACCACATTCGGTAACATGGACACTTGTCTCTCAGATCTTCTTGTTTGGGGATTATGTAATATATCTTTTTCCAGGAGCTATTTTTCCAAGTGTGAAGTACCCCCAAAACTTTTTCTGGCTCATGGATCCCTGTGTTTCACCTGAGGGAGAAACAATAGGATAAAGTTCATGGATTCAGTGTACAGGTAACATCCTTATATAGTATCCACCATGCTGAACCAGGGGGGCTCCAGTAGCCCTGTTTGGCCAGGTTGGCAGCCCCGGGAAGTGATCCTGAGAAAATCAATGTGTTTTCCTACATGTAGGGACTGAAGTAAGAGTCAGGAAACTGAAGCCCGGGGTTTTGGGTTAGAATTCTGGGTCTGACAGCACCTTTCAGTGACCTTAAATATGTTTCTTAGCTCAAGTCTTTGTGCTTCATTTTTCTCATCCAAAACAAGGATATAACGAGCAAACGTTAACTCAAAGAGTACACAAATAAATTCATTTAACGCCCAGAAGAGCATCTTGTACTTTGCAAGCTACTACCGCTTGTTGGATTTTATTGTCATTAGTACTACAAGTACACAGGTGACTTGCAATGATGGGCACAGTGGCTTCTGACCTGTTCTGGTGAACACATGGACAGGAATGTCTACCACACCACTGAGAGGGCCCATACACACCCTGGAACTTAAAGATGTCCCAAAGATGTGGTTGACACCCATAGCGTGACTCCAAGCAGGACAACCTCTACCTTTTTAGATGGCAAAGAATTCATCCTGCTTTGAAAATTCCAACCTTCTGCAAACAAGAAGCAAACTATTTGATGATGAAGTTTCTACTTAGTAAACTGAAAGGTGAGAACAAATTTGAAAGTTTCAGATTTAACATAGGGAGTGTGGAAATACACACAATGAAAGAAACAATGCCAATAAAGCTAATTTGTGCTGACTCTGAGGAAAACTTTGCTGGCTTCAGAAATTATCCCTGCCACAATAGTGAAGCTTTTTATTTTTATAAAAAATAGAATAAAAAAAAAGTGGGGAGAGAGAAAGGGTTCCAACACTCAGGATAACACAGCATGGCAATGATGACCGAAACCGCATCTACCTTGCATTTATATGTTTTGTTTTTTCAGTCTTGAACTTTGCTTGTATCTCACTGTGGTTGTTCAGGTGACATTTCCCAGTACAGGACTATTTCTGTCTCTCTTTTAAGGAAAAAAGGAAAAAAAAGAAAACAACTCAAAGAAAAGAAAATAATTCTGAGCCTTCAAAGATAGTTTCTTTTGTAAAAAAGATTTCAGGAAAATAGCAGGGAAGGATATTAACGTAGCTTTTTCCTATCCCTAGAAGTTACTATGTTATTCAGCCTGACAATTTTCTGTTTTTAAAAACAAACACTTTTCTTCTGTACTCTGCTATAAGCAATGAATGAAAGAATTATAATGTGATTTATTTTAGGGGGAAAGCCAACCTGGAGAGCCCCCTTCATAGAGATAAATAGATGGGTCCTCACGTGCTTGTGTGTAAATCTTACAGGTCTTTTCCACATGTGTTTCTCAAACGCTACTAGTTTATAAAAATAAAAAGATCCGTTAGTTTTCTAGAAACCAAATGAATAAGACATGGAATCAGCATCAGTCAAGAGCCAAGGACTTTGAAGCATTCATGCGGACCAGCTGGAAGAAACGGGCCACGCTGCACTTAAACCTAAACACGGGGACGGCACCGTACCAGGAAACTGGCTTTGTCAAAGCTCACAATTTTCTGGATGAAACAAAATATTGTCGTGCAATTTCTAGAGCGATAGAAAGTCAAAAGAAGATATCCAAACTGATGTTTTAATTTTTTGTTGTTTTCTAAAAGAATATGACATGTATGTTTTTCAAATATTGTATTTCAAGTTGGGTTTTTGAGGGTGGTTGTGGTCATGGGATGGGTTTTCTTCAATACCTGTGCCTAATGGTTCCCTGACATTTTTGAGACAGCTGGACTGGGTGAAAGAATTTTTTATTCATGCAAAGGTGACATAATCCCTACGTGTAAGAACCTGTAAGACGTTCACACTAGCATTCTATTCTGCCCTACCATATAATTCAAACTAAATCTGAAATATTTATATTCACTTGGATTTTTCATGATCCTGTTTGAGATGAAAATTCAACTAAATTTCACAAGAATTTTCTGCTTTGATGTACTACCAGAGTCAACAAAGACTGCTCCCAGTGAAAGTCAATTTGTCATTGTCTCTGAAGACAAAGGGTCAAAGGAAGTATTGGTGAAGAAACTAACTTTGTTTCTTTACTGTTTTACCCTGAACAGAAACCTGCTCCCCTCGTCTTATTTTATATAAAGCAGAAGCCTGTTTATCTCAGAGGGTTAAATTTCAAAGGCAGAGGGCAGGGAATGACAATTTAGCAAGCAATGGTCTTTCTTGCCTCTCAAGTTTGGTAGACAAAAACCTTCAACATGAAATTTCTGAAAAGTAATACGTTAGTTTATAGAATTGCTCGTTCAGTTTACTTACAAATATCCTCTTCTTCCCTTCGCCACTTGTTTTCCCACACACGCTGCAGTGCTAGAACAATCTTTTATTAATAGAGGAAGAAATTGATATGGTATTCAGATGAATTAATAGTCCTTGATGGATAAGAAAGATTAATGAAGACTGCTGGAACCATTTGCTCTTATTCTGGAAAGAAATCAATAAGGTTATATTATTAGTGAGAATTATATAAGCATATATTCTACTAAAACACCAGAGATGTAGTAGAGACCTAACTGACAGAATTTTCTCAGTGAAAATAGCTTTAGGAGTCAGGGATATAGTTCAGTGGCACAGGTACCTGCCTGGCAAGTGCAAGGTTGTGGGTTTGATCCCTGGTACAAAAATAAATAAATGAATAATAAAATAGCTTTAGAGTTTGGGAAAGCCAAGGAAGAATAGCTTTCAAAAGCTCACAATCAGACTCTCAAGATTTCCAGTTATCTGAGGAGTAGAAATTTTTCCTGTATAGGTGAACATCTTCTTTGTAAAACCACAGATTTTTTTTTAATTTAAATGTCTAATTAATTAATTTTTCTCCTCTTATAATTCAGGTTTTATACACGCATACAAACACAAATACATGTCACATATAAGTTGGTAGGGCACTGATATACTACTTGAGTTTGAATAGCTTTTTGACAATCATTTTGTAATTGGATCACACATAGGGTCTTAATATGAGGATTTTAAAATTTTTTTGACACAGGCATTGTAGCTGTGGCTTCACCTTCCCTTTTTGGGGGCATAGGAATGAATCCCAGCGGAGTCTTTCAAACCACAGTTCCAAGGACCAAGATATCCCTATACAAGCAGTACCCTTCCACTCCAGAAGAAAATAGGTAGAAACTGTAGCATTATTTAGAAGGTCACCTGAGCTTTATTCTTCCCTTACCTCATCATCAATGAAAACCTCTGGTGACTACTGTCTCATGCTGGGGTCCTTCAGACAAAAGAGTGGCAAATCAAAGTTGCAGCTCAAGCCCTGAAAGACACGTTCTATTAAAATGGACAACAGATGTGCACAAAAGGAAGTAATAGATCAAAGATGTGAACTCCATCTGGGAGGATATTTGCAAACACAAAGCAGGCAGGTTTTTTGTTATTTTAAACTTTCGTCAATGCAACTTTCTGGGTGGAGGAGGAAATAACACTAAAAGATAAAATAAATGAGGGAGTAGGCAGCTATGGATAAGAAAGAGATTGTATGCATGCAACAGAGTGAGATTTCAAAGAAAGCAATTTGACACACATTTTAAGGACTTTTTTTATACAAACACTGGTGAGGTTGCTGAGAATTCAAACAGAGCTACAATATGGCAGGATCTCTACCTTAAGAATTCCAAAATTCAAAATAACTGTACCAAAAGAGAGATTTTTGAACTTAGAGCTATACAAAGTCAAGTCACGCATTATATAGATTGATATAAACTACTGAGAGTCTCTGCCAAAAAGTTAAATTGCTTACATAGTTACATAAACATTTTCTAAATAAAGGACAGCTGTCACATAAGAACTGAAATAATTTGGAAATACCACAAGTAATTTTTGGCTTTTATGATTTATTCTTCTCTTGTGCTAGTAGACCAGAAGCAGTTTGTGGAGGAAGTGGTGGTGAGCGCAGTGAGTTTGGAGCTTGTGGTTTTCAAGATTTTTCTGGATTGCTGCTTACAACTATTTCTTATAGCTCTGAACTTGACCATGTTCCTAGTTCCTTTCTAACCAATTCTTGATCAGACCATGTGCCTTTTATTTGCTATTTGGCATTCGTAACTCTAAGCAAATTTTCATGAATTAGTACTATTGAGTCCAGCCATCATGATTCCTTGGTTGTAATTTGGATGTCTTTGTGTGAAAAGTCGGTGTGATTGTTGTATACTTGTTTGCAGTTTTTATTTTTCTAATGAAATGTCAAAGTCAACAACCAGTTAGCTAAGTCTTACAATGGCCGAGAGCCTTAAAACAATGAAACCCCAAAAATACAATGATATTCATGGTGTTTTGATGGTCATTAACCAGATATTAGCAAACCAGGTGAAAAACTAGCTTTCTGTAAAGTAAGACAATGGGAGGAAAATGTACGTATGTCCTAATACTTGTCCTAAAGTGGAAACATTTTTCTTTTAAATTTTAAGAAATTTTAACTAGATAAATAATAGTAGGTACCCTTTATTTTAAGATATTGAAAACTTTCTAAGAGTTGTGGAATAATTTAAGAATTTCTTCTTTTGATGAGGATATTTACACAGGGGGAAAAGGCTGTAGTTCATTATACATCTATAAAAGGACGGGCTATTGTTTAAACTTTCTTTCACAGTGAATTTACATAATTAGTGAAACTAAATAAAGTCCACATGCCTTTCCAAATTCTAAGTCAGAAAACAAATGACTTATTCTTAAATGTTTAGGTAATAGGCAAATTTCAATTAGCTTGTTATATAAGGCATGCAAATTATACCTCTATGCCCTGAATTTTTTTTTTTTTTTTTGCGGTGTGCACTCACACTAATTTTATTAAATGAAAGACACTATCTTAAGAGATTAAATAATTGAAAAGTTTCTCCTCAATTTTCAGTGACTCAAAGCTAAGCCACACAATTGAAGACAGTTTTTTTTTATTTATCATAAGTACCAAAGTCTAGTAAAAATAGAAACTATACCTAAATAAACAAAAAGAACCCAAAACCAGTATTCTCCGATAATAATTTATTTCTTTGAAAAAGTAATTTACATTAACAATAACCTGTTTTGTAACATGGCTTCCATAAAATAAATTATGACAAGTGGCATGCTTGTGTCTTGAAGTAGTGTAACTTCACAGATAAATTCACTAATTAGGAAAGGGTAATATTCAATTTTCTTCTTTTATAAAATTTAAAAAGACATAAACCATCAGTAAATCAATAGCATTTTAGAGTGATCAAATTGTTTTTACAGTGAGTAGACAGATTTACTAATAAAATGAATTTCAAGTGGAGACCCACATCACAGAAAAATAGGCAACTATGATATTTATTACTGGAAGGATATTTATCAGTGGAGAGGAAATTAGAATGGGATTTTAACTTAGCAATATAGTGATTTTGATAACTTATAGTAATGAGAGATGGGGTAAATTGCAGTTTATACAACATTTAAAAGAAGATTTAAAAAGACCCAATATTTCTTATTCTAGTAACTTTTAATACTGCTTGCCACCATATATTTTTTAAAAAAAAAACTCATTTGCTGATAACAAAATTGTCTAAAGTAAATATGAACCATTCTCTTCAGCTTCTTGGTCTTATGAATGTAGCAATATATCAGAGTGTTATAGTTTGTGTCTGGATGTCCCCCCAAAGTCTCATGTGGCCATGGGGTCAGGTTCCTAGAGTTTGTGAGTAATTCACAGTCCAATGCTGGTATGAGTGCTACACCCACCCTAGGATGGGTAGCCTACATGCAATATAAGGGACAGAAAGCATTTTCTTTCCTACCTTGCTCTACCCTTTTTGCAAAAGTGGCAGAAGAAATTTCAGGGCAGTCGAATGCTGAAATTATAACATGGCTATTGTTGGGGGACTTTTAGTCAGATTTACGTTGTGGATCAAGAGCAAATGGAAGCTCCAGTAAGGCTGTGGACTGCAAAGACAGTGCTGAGAAGATCTCAATTACTGAGAAGAAACAGGAATACAACAGATGGCCAAGTCTCTATCCTTTGGAGCCTCAAAACTTTGTTTTGAGAAGAAAGTCACAAAGTGCCAAAATTGTGGTAGCATAGAAAATTTGTCCCTTGGAATTGGATTCAGAGTGTTCAGTGATCCAGGCCCTCCAGTCTATAGTCAAGAGAGAGGGAAGGGAGGCCAGCAGACCTTTGCATCATCTGCATGGTGTTGGTTTTAGGCAGAGTATAAGAGTTGAGGGATTAAGAAGGCTTCTATTCAGATTTCAGAAGGCCTTGGTAACCAGATAGTTTTCCCCTGAGCATGCAATATGTAAAACTGTGAGTATGAAACCAAAGGTGCAGTGGAGACCCCAGAAGTTTGGAAAATCCAGGAACTTGAATCGTCTGAGGAAATCTTCAAGGAGACAGCAGAGCAGGCCTAAGAGAGAAATCTTGGGAACTGTGACCACCAGAAGTGCCACAGGGGTGGAGCCACATAAGCCCGCTGGAACGCACAACCTGCCACAGATTGCCTTGGATCCTCCACATGGAACCACAGGACTTCATGTTTGCTCTGCCAGATTTTGGATTTACTTTGGTCCCAATCCTTTGTATTCTCCTGTTTGTAACTTTTGGAATGGAAATACCTATCTTGTGCCATTGTATGTTGGAAATGTTTAACTTTTCATTCCATACAGGGGCTCACAGCTAAGATTTATTTGCCTTAGATTTCAGAGGAGACTCGAGACTTGGACTTTTCAATAATGCTGAAACTGTTAGGATTTTGGCAACTCCTAGAGATGGACTAAATCTCTTTTGAATAAAAGATGTGCATGAGCCTTTGAGATACCAGGGACAGAATGTTATGGTTTGTATCTGGATGCCCCTTCACAGCCTTGTGTGGCCAATGGGGCAGGCTGCTAGAGTTTGTGATTGACTCATGGTCCAGTGCTGGAATTATGAGACCTAGGTTGGGTAGCCTACATACAATGTAAGAGACAGGAAGAGTTTTCTCTCCTTCCCACTCCTCCCTTTTTGCTTCTGTTGCTGTTTTTGCCATCATGAACTGTGGCCTCTGCCAGGCTCCCTTGCCTTGGAGCCAGTCGAATATGGACTGAAACCTTTTCTTCCTTTCATTTTGGGTGCTGGGTATTTTGTCTCAGCAATAAGAGAAAAATAACCAAGAAGTAGAGAAATAGAGAGAGAAGTAGGATCTAGTACAAAGGAGAGTAGTTATAATCTGGAATAGTTCCTAACTGGATTATCAGTTCTTGGAAAATCAAGCAATAGTTACACATAGGCACCAAAGATAATTTAGAGTGAAAAGAACCACAGAAAATTTTAAAGACTGTAAAAAATGACCAATGTGCAGCAGTAGAGTTCTCCAGTGTAGATCAGATGTGCAGGAAATGGTGGTTTTGTGTCTGACTCCCATGTGCTCGTAAGTGAAACAACACACACAGAAGGAAACCGATTGCTTTGCCTGCCGGGTGCATCATCAGTTTGGTTCCTGATCTGTAAAAGGCAGACTTTCTTCATCTCCAGGTTCATCTGCTGCCATGTGCAGCACTGCACTTCACCCTTCAGAAGCATCAAAGTGTTTGTGGTTTCCTCCTTCCCTGTATCCCCTTCCTTCAGCAGGAAAGTATGCCAGGATATTTCTCAAGAAATTCTCAGCTCCTGAAAAACTTTCTGTAAGTCACTGCCACTCATTAGTCTTTTAATCCGTGCAATCCAGGAATTCTCTGCTGTGGGAAAGCTTCTCTGATTCCCATGTGGAACTAATTACATCTCTGGGTACCTTTGTAAAAGACCGTGCACTTACAATGTAGAAAAATCACCGTAGACTTGTCTATCTCCTTAAACAGCTTGTTCGCATCTCCACTGCAAGGATATGCTTGTGCTCCTACGCACCTGGTAGTTTTTCATGACCTCCAACTCCCAGCTTGGCACCTGGCGAAATAAACCCAAAAGAACTGAAAGCTAGAGTTGATCAATGCTAATTAAAATGTGTCCACAAATTGTTACCTCAAAGAAAGTGGTGTATTGATGCTCTGTGATGAGCATACAAACTAGAGCAGACATTTAGAAAATTGTATTGCAATTTAACATTGTCATGGTATTCAAGTTCATGATGCAACTCATTAAACAGACCTCAGATGAGCCTGACTACTGTTGATCTTGTAGGTTGAGTTGATGATACTAGATATATAATCACCATAAGCAATAAGAATACATTACAACACATGATAATGTCAGATCAGGGAACTGTAAGTGACAAACAGAAGCATTTGTTTATTCACGTATTTTTAAATCATATTTATAATTAAATGTATAATTTAATATTAGGTAATAATATATGTAAATTATATATATCTTGGGGGGGTACTGGGAATCAAACTCATAACCTCAAATTTGCTAGTCATGTGCTTGTGTTACTGAGCTAAACCCCTTGCCCTAAGTTATATAATTTACACTGCATTTCTAGTGTAAATACAAGTAAGTGAGCTTCATAAGATGGGTTCTTTCAATAAAAAGAAATACTTCACTAAATATCAAAATAAATAAAATGATGATAATAATTCCAGGTAAATAATAACTACAAAGAATGGTACTTCTTTTACTTGGAATTACAATCCCTAATACACTGAGGTCAACATGGCTTCCTTATAAATAGTATATCATCCAATGAGAATGGATGCAACTCTATTGTTGTGATAGCATAAATAGGCCTAAGTTCTGGATACTTTGTAGGGTATAAGAAGTTCCTACTAAGTATATTTGATTAAGTGCAGAAATACAGCCAAGAGACTCAGAAATGAAAAGAAGGGAAAGCAGAATTCTACAAAGTCTGCAATCTGATAATTAGGAATTGTGTTGACTGATTACAGATACAACACACAAGGTGTGCATAGCATGTACAGGCCATGGGTTTTGCCAATGAACAAAGCAGGAAATACAAATATAAAATGTATCCTAACATAGCATCATTCTAACACCAGTGCATCAGTGTAGCATCAGTGTTCTTATGCCAATTTCTATACGCTAGCTTGTCCTATAAAAATATTACTACCAGTCTATTTCATCTTGATTTGCAATCACGTTTATGATAGAAAGAAAACTGAGATGGCGAACTGTAACTACAAATCTTAGATTTCACTTTGAGTACCAGTTAGGGTATTTAAAGAAAAATGTATAGATGTGTGAAATTAAAAACTATTTCTTTTACTTGTTTTTTCCAGAGTTTTCTTCACATTTGTTTATGTCATAAGGCTAAATTTAAATGATCACACTAGTGAATTGTGGTGTATTATACTAATTTGCCAACTATCAGTGTAAATTTAGGAGCATGCCTAAAATCATACCTTCAGATTCATAGTAGTGTGTTTAATCATTGAAAAAAACATATATAAACGCTATGCCTTGATTTGAGGAGTGCTTTTAGGTGGTGATGATGATGTTGACAATAAGAGCTTTGTTACATTTGTCTGTTAAGTGTAAAGTACATTAGGAATCTCTAACTAGGGAAAGGGATGCATGAGACACTCACCTAGCACGGCTGAAGCTCTGGGTTCAGTCGCTAGTACCTGGGATGGAGGGATAAAAAGAAAGAAAAAACAGAATCCCCAGTTTAACAGTGTAACACATTAAAGTTTCCAGCTCTCCTCTTGAAATTTTATTTTATTTCAAAACGTTTAAAATGAAAACTCTCCTGCGACACCATCTTATCTTTTCTTTCCAGCAGCAAATCTGTGAGATCTGGTTATTGGTAAAAGTTGTAGCCTGCTCTCCAGAAACCAGCTGACAAATATTCACACGGGGAGTTAGGAAAAGGCAGAGATAACAAATACATAAAACAAAACCGCCATCTTCTTAGCTTATGTTAGATGTTTACATAAAATATTTTGAAATAGAAGATAAAAAAGTTGGAGTTGTGACTATCTGAAGAGAATACCTTGAAGACTGACTTTCATAATAAGTTGAAATAAAACACTAAGCAAGGTAAAAACCATCAATACTATAACTTAGTTTGGTCTATAATTTTCTAACATCTGAAGACAAAAATAATTTCTTGGACTGAAGAGATAATCATAGTAGGTTGTCTTTATATATAAACAGCTGTACACTTCTTCCACACGTAGGTGCCTGTGTGTGTGTGTATATGTATATATATGTGTGTCTGTGTGCATTTGTGCACCAGCAGTACACTCTCATGTAGTCAAATAATCATAGGGCCTTTTTAGGCAGCCGATAGGTATCTTCATGATTTATTATTAAAATATAACTTTCACAAATATCTATTCTGGTTAAGATTTAGCCTTGTCTTTTGAAAGGAATTTCATTGGCAGTGATCAATGGGGATTGTTGTAACTGTTGAAAATTCATTTCTATTTTGACCCACTGACGGATTAAGTTGTTTTTTTTTTTTTAAATAGGAAAAGGTATCTTTGTAAACATGGCAGTATGCAATCATGTTGTCTTTTGACTCTTAAGGTTACTCCACCCTGAAGACCCCCTTCCTACTAACCCAGTGCTCCATAATTGCCATGAAAAAGGTTCTAAAAAGAACTACTGAGTAGAATTCAGATAAATAACAATGTGGAGAAACGAATGTTTCCTATAAAGTTTGAATATAGCAACAAATGTCTAATTCACCAGTTAATGAGTCTTTATCAAGTGGAATTGGGATTAATTTAGAATCGATATTTAAATATCATTTTAGTAAGAATAGCTCTGAACCTTGACTCTGCTAATTTCATGATCTTCAATAATATTTGTGCCAGTTGGGGATAAATACGTTTTTATCATTTATAAATCTTTGCCTTAAAACATGTGCTAATGAAGTAAATTGGGCCAGCTATTACTATGCATTGTAATATTTATACTTTTTAGAGTATAATATTTATACTCTATAGTGTGCTATAAGCATTCTACTTAGACTATATTAATTTGAAGATTAATATTCATCTTTGCTCAACATTAATGATGTTGAACATGCCCTAATATTTGAAAGGAGAGCACAAAAAGAAAATTGATTCTTTTTAAATTTAAAACACATAAGCTGAGGTACTAAAGTTGTTAAATTCGTTCAACCTTCTTTTTTTGTCATATATATCTTCACATCAAAAGAAAAGTTATAAAGCTAGTTTTTACATATTGAAAATTGAGAATATGTAGAAGATAATGGAGTCCAATCATCACACACGTGTGGGTATTGTGCTAATGTGGTATCTTTGATGAGTAAAATATAAAAAAACTATTTTAGACCATTTCAGGAATAATTATGTTGCTGTAATAAAAAAATTTATATTATTCTTGTACATTATTATTTTTGCAGCTCTCCTCAGTGTCATTTGAAATTTCATTTTATTTCAAAATGTTAAAAATGAAAACCCTTTTTAGACACCATCTGGCCTATTCTTTCTAACAGTAAATCTGTGAAATCTGATTATTAATGAAAGTAACAGAGTGCCAACTGACAAACATTTACACAGGTAATTAGGAAAAGACAGAGATAACAAATAAATAAAACAAAACTGTATATTGGCATAATAGCTAAAGAAGAAAAGAGTAAACATTTGGATAGTTAAAAAATCAAATTAAACATAAAATATTAAATTTTACATTCATATGTGTTCTCAATATGTATACATATTTTTCTTCTAAAACATAATATTTCTGTATTAAAAGTAAAAAGCAAATTTTAATTTATCTATACCAAAAGTTTAAAATGACTATTTTTAAAATGTATTTTTAACAACTGTCTTTCAGAAATCAATTCACAATTAAGTATCTTCGGGTAAAAATTATTCTAACACTCTATACCTGTCTAGTTGACAACCTACAGTGATGGGGTTATGCTTTAGGTACCTTATCTGACCGATATATATGCACAATTATTACAATACAGTATTTTAGAGTAATAGGAATAGTACACTATAAAGTATTCATTAATTGCTGTGGATTCCATGTTAATGTTTGAATACCTAGAGAGCTACACACTGAAACATAAAAATGATTGTTTTCAATATGCTCGAGAAACATGCTTCATTACTCAAAGGAGCTGGGTTCATGCTGAGGGAAAGGATTTGGCAGGTTCCTCCATTTGTTTTCTTTGCGAAATTCCTTACCCCACAACTCTGCTCTGCACCTGGAAGCACTGTTTGATTTCCAAGGATGGAGCTATGATCTGAACACAGCACTCCTGCAGGTTTGCAAATGTAACGGCCAACATGACTGGTGGTACTAAGAGACGAATCTTTAACAGTGACTGGACCTTGTGACTCCTCCCTGATGCATGGGGTTAGGTCCTAATGGAAGGGGTTTCTCCCAGGATTTGGCAGCCTGGGCTCTCTGTCTCTCCCCACGTGTGTGAGCTACTTTCCTCCTCTCCGGAGAACATGGCAAGGTGGCCCCTGTCAGGCCCAAATGCTCCTGTCTTGATGTTGGACTCTCAGTTTGCAGAATTGTGAGTAAAAAAGTTCCATTCTTTCACAGTTCCTCTGTAATATTGTAAACAGCAGCACACGCAGCCTGAGACAAAAGTCAGTGGTGAAACACATAGACTTTTTAGCACAGTTGTCTTCTTTATTCTGTCTTTGGTAGCGATGATAATTGAATCTAGGACACCAAACATGCTAGGCACATGCTCTGCAGCTGAGCTGTACCCCTTGCTCTTGGCTTCTGGGTCAAGGACACAGGACAAGAGATGTGGTCAAGTATTAGGCAGTCAGTCCTGTTGGTTAGGGAAGCAATACCGTGTATTTGGCTTCAGGAGCGGGAACTGAGCTCTGTGTGCTGAGGACACACAGGCAGCCTGTTTTCCCTCAGTGCATCTAGGTTCTTTAAAATGCAGGACCCATGGTAAGGGCTTTCTCTTCCTCAGATTTTAGAGTAGTGTTTTTTAATTATTTGATGAAAAAGGCTTAAGAAATCATTCTGGGAATTTAACATAGAACTATATCCAGCCAAGACATATTTTCATGATGGAAAATGTCAAACTCAAGTTTGATTTCTTTAAAAGCAGGAAAATATTTTGATCGTGTTGATGGTATATATAATATGCATTTACATAAAGCATGACTTACAGTTTTTGCCGGTAGGATTTGTGCAAAGGACAGAGTCTGATGATTATAGATCACTATCAACCACCTTCTCAATAGAAATGATTGTGATTTTAAGAAAATCCTGAAAATATTCCATGCGCCCTGCAAAATACATTGTAAAATCATGTTTCGTCATAATTATTGTCAATTAGTATGATCGTATTTTTAGCTATGCATTGTTATTATATTGAAAAAATGTATTTTTTATATTAAAGAACCAAAAAATAAAAAAAAAAACAGAGAAACATGCTAGGAAGTCAAATATCAAAAATCTGGCAAAGTACAGTATAAACCTGCCAAGTGCTTACTGCTGCTTTACAGTATGGTCAGTGGGCAAATTGCTCTGTCTTGCATCCTCAGTGCATTTGACAAGAGGAAGTAAAGGGGCCCCTCCACAGTCCCATGGCTTAGCTAATAAACACTCATTCAGAACACCTGCAACTGCTTAAATTGTGCATCCTGTCTAGAAGAATGTGCAGGCTTGCAACTTAGCAAGACTGAGATAATTCCAAATAAGCATTTAAAAATATCACTGTTAAGAACATCTCATTTATTAATTATATGCTTAACATCTACATTTTGGATAAAGGGCACATAAAGTACAAGCCCTAGAGGGTTCAATTAATAATAAACACAGCCTAAGCAGAAACTCCTTCTCTGTTCTTCATTTAAAAATTTATGAGTTCTGGCTTCAGCAAATGAAATGCTCAAGAATATTGCTCTTACCAGAGACCAGTGTGCCCATATCTCTAAATCGGCTTTATATAGCTTTGTTCAAGTGCACATAGTAATACATAGCTTTTTGTATTACTGAAACAAACAGATAAATAATAGAATTAAGGAATGCAGAAAAAATGAAGAACAGTTCAAAGTAACCAAAGGGGAAAAAAAAGCTGTAATAATATTTATCTTAGAATCATAGCATACATGTGAGAATTTTAGACATGGAGTCAACAGAGCTTTGTGATTTTTTAGTCTAATGCTCCTCTTCTTGCAGTTTGTCAATTGGTATCTTCCTTATAGATTGTGTTAAAATGCTAGTTTACTGTCCCAGTGATTCCCGTGTTTAGAGTGTAGGAGCAGAAAGCATGATTTTCAGCAGATGTCCAAGGAAATTCTCAGGCATTTGGTCACTGTAATTCAGTCAGCAACCCCACATGACCTCACACACTCTACAGATAGAAAACAATCCTGAGGACTAGGAAGGTGGCTGACCAGTGCAAAATGGTATAGATACAAGAAAATAAGTATTTCAGGAGCTGAAGATTTAGCTCAGCAGCATAAGCACCTGCTTTGCAAGTGTGCGGTCGTGAGTTCGATCCCAAAAGAAGCATTTCTCATCTGCCATGGCCTTGGGAAATGGTATTTAAGAACAATGACTTTAATGGGATGACAGTGTTTCCATCTGGACCTTTGAGATGTGGTCTTTTGATTCCTAATTGGTACATCACATTAGTCTTTGGTTTATTTTTCCAATTTCAAATCTATATTTGTCAATTCTCCTGTTTCCTAACATCATGAGCTCCTCTGAAGGAAGTAACTATCTTACTTTTGCACTGGCCATTTACCTCTTTCTCTTCTCCCAGAACTGTTAGCATACAGGTCATAAACAAAGTACTAGGAAGAAAACATGCTCCTGGAATTTGGCTCTGAGAATGTCATATAAAAGTCTAAGCGTAGCCAAACATCAAGCACCTTATTCTACCACATTCTGCAGGCTGGGAAGATGGTTCCAAAGGCAAGATTCCAACTTGAAAACTGAATGAATCCTCTGAGAGCTGAGGTCAGCTTAGGGCTGGAATTAGCTGTCGATGGATTGAATCCTTTCAGGCGGTACTTGAGGGCATCCAGTGAAGATTTCTATTCAAAAGTAGACCTTCTAGCACATTTGTTGATGCTTAATGTTTATTACATTGAATTAAGGCACCTCCTTCTTAAAATTAAACTAGTCTTGGTAATTAGTAAACAAATGTTTGCTGAGGGCAATTGAACATATTTGATTTATAAAGGACTCATTTCAAGCCGGCCCCTTGAGGGTGACCTGGTTGAGTTCCTTTGGTCCCAGTCCCAAGGGCATATAGCCTAAATGCATGAAATCTCAGGATGAGGGAAAGAAATAAGAGCTCAGTGGTGCAGAATGCAAGAGCTGAGGTGCCGTTTCCCTCACTTTCTCTGCTACCAAAGAATTCACAGTAGTCACCAAGGAACATAGGAAATTGAGTGACGCTACGTATCCTATGTGCATCACCTGTAGCAAAGTGTCACCAATGGTCAGGCACTTTCAGGGTGGCAGCAGAGACTTCTAGGCTCAGGGAAGTGTCACTAATAAGAGGAATGAGTATCAGTGGAGACAGTGCTAGATCTACGCGTGTATCTGCTGCTGTGATTGACTCGCAGGACCACATCCCTATATTAGCAGGGAGAAAAGAGCTATTTTTAGGAGGAACAGAGTGGGACAAACAAAGCAGATCTGTTTAATTATCTTTTTTTTTTTGTACACATAGCCCAATAATAGAAATGACAGAAGAAAATCCTCTTTGTGTATTGATTAGCACCACACAATCCATTCTGCACTATGAAATGTGGGTACTGATACTTTTTTTAGGGCCTGAGAAAGTGAAAAAATAGGTCAAGCACTCAGGTAAAATGACATTTTAAATACACTGGCCAAAAGAAGCTGAACTAAAGGACTGTTTTATTGGGTAGGCAATGGAGACAATTTCTATTCATCTTTGGAACTTGTAATATATGAATGTTCATACTTAGACATTGGACATTAAAAATGGTTTTCTTTTAATAACTATTCCCAAATATATATATATACAGTGCAAAGCCAAAAAATTCTATGACTCACTTTTATTTGCTTGATTTTCCCCCTCTACAAATAAGTAGAAATTTAAACAGGTAGATTCGGTAATTTTATTTTCCATAAGCCTTAATTTGTGTGGCACAGCCATGGAAAGTCATTACTATACAATTGTGAGAACTTGCTACAGTAAAAGTGCTCTGAACCAGGACCACCAGGCTGTTGTGGGTGCTTTTCAAGAGGAGAAAGCACCGTTCATATTTTCTTTACTGAGACTTGGTAGCTTATTTCTAAGATGAAGAAGTATAGAGTGTTTGTGTATTTTGCATTTCAATTATCTTATTTTTTTCCTCTAAATTCTCTTTGTTTCAGTTATTGTGATTTTAGGATTAAGGTGTTTTTCCACTGCTTCAGATGCTAAGAAAAATATCTGCGTCCCAATGTATTGTTTTCTACCCACAGAATCCGGCAGGTGCTTGACAGAGGAGGAAATGCAGGGTGGTGAGCAGGAGTGGTCATTGACTAACGAGCATAAACTTCCAAATCTGAACTTTTTTGGTGGAAACTAAAGGTACAAAAAAATTCTGGGGAAGAGTAGGAAGAAGGGCATGAACGAAGGCAAATTGGGGAAACCAGATTTCATCACTATAAAAGAGAGAGAAATGAACTGGAGTAATAACTCCAATCCACAGGGAAACTCAAGGAAATGTATTTCATAGATTTTAACAAGGAAATCATGTATAACTTTTACTCATTTACAGTGTGTATCCATTGAATAGCTATGATGTGCCAAAGATGTAGAGACAAGTAAAACTAAAAAGAGAAGACAAATATTATTTAATGTATCTTTTATGTACCTGGATCTGAAAAGATATTTTATAAAATTTTTCCAATTTAGAGAAAGGATGCGATTTTCCATTAAGCTGTAGACAGTGGAAAGAAAGAACGAACTCTAAAGATGATAGTTAGATTTAAAAAGTGGAGTTATTATGGAATTTTAAGGTTTTTTCTTCTCTTTTACTCTCCTTCAATACTGTGAATATAATGGAATATGAACATATTTGTTGATGTTCATTAAAAGGAAGCTTGCAAATGTTGAAATGAATAGACAGTGGCAGATTCCAGGAAATATTGTCTATGATATGGTGTGAAAATTCAGGGCCTGTGCATAAATCACAACTCACCAGAAAACAGGGAAATGAACACTGGCTTCTTTTGCTTTCTAATAAGCTTAATGAAAATAGACCAATGTGAATTTAGATCTGTTTTTAGGGACTGATATTTCAGTAATGCATAGGTAAAACAGAATAAATGTGAAATTAGTAGTTATGATTTGGAGGAAGGGGGGTATCAAATTAATGTTTTTTGTTCTTCTAAGAAAAAATCGAATTTTAATGCATCTCAAATAACACATCATCTGTCAGGGAGGTAACTTTTTACGCAGAGTGCTTATTATAAGGACATTTTCCTATAGATAAGAGCAGGCCAAACTGTAATTGTTTTCAGAAGCTTGAAGTCATCAAAACATATTTAAGCTGAGAATGTAAAAGAAAAATTATATTTAATCCAGGAAAAAGAAGATATAGAAGTAACATTGAAAGGGAAAAGATTGTCACTGAAAGTTATTTGACGATAGAAGAAAATTCCATTGGTGTAGACACTACTATCAAATCTTCTCCTGCCCCATAGTTAGGAGACTATGTAGATAAATTCTTGTTGTTTCATACTTCAGTTCTAATCAAAAGCAGGATTTGTTTTTAAATGTACTATAAATCAGAAGAGTAAAAGACACACATTAGTAAACGGCTTGAACCTTCTTTTACTCTGGGAGATTTGAGATTTGAGCCAACTGTTTAAAAAATGCATGAGCCAGTCCAAACTCGGTAGACAACTCTTTTATTACCTTAGATAAATTCTCAACTGCCAAATAGAAAAATTCTACTTTATTAATGTTTGAGTGAATAATTTACTCTTAGACATGGAATGATCCAAACAAACAAGCCAGTTTGTGTATTTAATTATATGAACTTTTGAACATACTGTTTCATAAATATAATACTTTGTTAAATTTAAAAAATAGAGTTGACCCCTCAGGGTTCCACTATTAATTATCTCCCTCTGCAGCCATCATGTGTCCCCTGTACTGTTTCCTCTTTATAGCGTTGTAAATATTTTATGTATTTTCCCCTTTTCTGTCTATGGGGACCCTCAGAAGGCATTTGAATTTAGGCAGGTGTCTGGAAAATTTCCCAGGATATTTGGATGTTTTGGTAAAGATATTAGATGTTTACCTATTTTCTGTACCAATCTGTGATAGTTCTTAATCTATTCAACTCTACTAAGGAGAAGATTGAACTTCAGGTAGGTTGCTACATGGTTAGGAGACCTTCCAGCCCATGAGCTGCATTTGTTTTGAGGGTCCTGTAGACCTGGTCCCTTTCGGGGGATCATGTTTGCCTTCAGATCACTCAGCTGACCTCATGACGTTCTCTTGTCTGAGGTCTTACAGAAACCGCCCCGGGAATCCTATTCTAAATTGGTGTCTTGTCAGCCTTTCTCTCTCACCTTCATAGTCAACCATTTCTCACTATTCTGAGGCAATAGCTGAGGCAGGCTAGCTTTACAGAGAAAAGCTGCTTATTATTTGGCTTCCAGTTTCAGAGGCTGAAAGTTCAAGGACCAAAGTGCTGGACCTGGCAAGGGCTCTGTGTTACACATCACAAAACAAGAAGCCAGAGAGTGCCGGAGCCCTACGCCTTCCCAAAGCCACAGCCCACTGGTCTAAGCTCTGCCCTCTAAACATAATGTCCAGTTCGATACTACCAACCTGGAGATCAAGGTCCCAATACACGAACTTTTGAAAGACTCACTTAAATCCTAACCAAGCTATAGCAACGTTACACTTTCCTCTCAGCATTTATAACAACTTGGGATTCTCTACTTGTATGAATGTTATCTGGATGTCACATGCTATTCTGTAGCTCTATGAGGGAAAGGATTGCATCTCTTTCATGTTCCCTGCTCTACCACCTGGGCACACCAGACGTACAACCACAGTACGGGTACGTGGCAAATGCTACCAAAACAATGAGTTAAGGCAGGATTCAAAACTCAAGTCTGTGTGACTCTGAAATCATGGATTTCACTGTAGGAGAGGTTGCAGTGTTCCAAGGACCATTTCCCACACTTGGATTCCAAGTCTTGGTGAGTCCATCTGTACTTTTTTTTTCACTCTTTATCCTATATTTTTATGTTAAAACTGGAATGGAAGAACATCAAAAGTAGGTCTTCCAGTTTACCTTTAGGTTAAGAAAAGCTTATGGGTGGTTGCTACTGAATAGGAAAGGCTAATTGATCAGAAATTGATCTTAAAGTTCAGTCTGTTCACGAAAGCCATATACCTTTCACTATTCTCTGACAGGCTTTGTTCTAATACCATGACCGATGACCAAAATCAAGAAAGGCTATTGTAGTGGGTTAATTAATGGTCACCTTGCACAGGACCACCCAGCTGAACTGAGTCAGTGGTGCAGTGCACAGAGGGAAAGACTATATGCTGTTGATTTTCGCAGAGAAACTTGCCACAGCTGATTTGCCTGATACAAACTTGGCTGTTCTCATCCGTGGAGGAGCTTGAGTCCTTGCTGTCACCAGTGATGGCTGCTGTTCCGGGTGTGTGTGTTGGGGTGGGGGTTCTGTTCTTCACCTTGCGTATTGCTTCCTGGCTCCAGTGCAGATCCCTCCGCCTCATGGCTCAGATCCTTCACTCTGCTGGTGCAGACTTCCTAGCTTCCGTCACTGGTCCTTGGGCCTTTCCAGCGCAGGTCCTTGATAAGGACTTCCGTGAGATGTTGCTATGAGCTCTACGCCTTAGGTTGGCCTGGTGGAGGACATTGCTGTGGAATGCTTCAGGTCTCTAGTACATGACTAGACGTCTTGCACTCTTCTGCATTTGACTTTCTGTGTGAATATGTTCAAACAATCCTATCAATTATGGGTCTCATCTTAAATCTATTCCCTTGCAAACTCTGACCACAACAGCTATGGATAGTATTTGTTTAACTTTTTCCCTTTCTATTCACAGCTGCTTGGAGTGATCAAGTTTTCTGTCCTTGAAAAAGTGAACTATTTTATGCCTGTGGCAGGTGTCATTGTTTTATTACGCACTATCCAACTCTAACAGCAATACATAAATTCAAGACAGTTTGCAACCTGAACATTTTTCGCATTTAAGAGGCAATTGCATAGTTTTGAGGATACATCTGTTCTTCATCCTATTTGTAAAGTTCAGAAATCATGAATGGCCACAAAGCAGGAGTTTTAAAACTCTTCTGTTGGTGGGTTCTTTTTACTTTTCTTTCCTCACCCCCCCAGCCCATCCTACTCCATCCTTTATGAATTTTGGTTGTTACTGTTGTCGTTCATAGTTTTCTGTTAACTGTAGAGCTGCTCACATGCCATTGCACACAGATTTATATACATGAGTAAGAGCAAGAATGCTAATTGTTCCTTTCTCAGGCCTTAGAGATAGATGATAGGTTAAGACACCACTTCATAGCTAAACATACTGAGGCACAGAGCAACATGGCAGTAATATGAATCAAGAGAGCCAAAAGTGCTTGTTCAGCACTAACAAGAAATAGGAGTGCAGGGTCAGGGTAATCTTATATTCTTATTAAATTAAACAGAGTGAGAGTCATGCCAAAGTTCTGACATGAACTGACAAGACCAAAAATTTAGAATTTTTCTGATGCTTCCTTTGGTGTTTGCAGCCACATGGAAGAATAAAAATCAACCCCATGGCATGAGTTATGGATGGAGTATCTGCCTTTAGCTTGGAATTTCCTGGCATTGTTCAGCTTGTGACACAGACTTGATGTGATTAAACAAGGGCTTTTCTCCAAATTTCATGTTTCTCTCTCTTTTTAAAAGCTGAATCTAATACTCTCTAACTTGTTTTTAAGTGGGAGCAGATGGCCGTGTTCCATAAGCTGACTACTAGATCCTCAGAAATAAATGAACAGTGGAGTCCTGTTTTGGTAGAGGGGAAGGAAACAGTCCCCCATATTTGCCTTGCAGGTTCACATGTGATCCCTCAGCTCCCTGATGGCAGAAGCAGAATTCTTCTGCAGAATGAAGAGGGAGCAGAAGATGCCTTCCTTTGGATTGGATATTCTTTAGACTCAGCTGGAACAGAGTTTCCTAGTGAGGCACAGCCTTAGAAATAAGCTCACCCAGTGCTCCACAGAAACACCCTCTCCAGGAGAATAAGATGTATAAGTAGGCACATGCTGACCAATGTAGGTGATTCCTAACTTTTCTTCTAAATTCAGTTCTCAGTATTTAGTCCAATGATTTGTTGAAGGTAGCAGCCATTCAGGGAGGCAGAACATTTGATATTAGGCCAGGAGGAAGCTTGGAAGTGTCACTGACATTTTCCATGATTCAATTTTTTTATTACCCAAAATCAAGGGTTTTAGTTAATTTTTCTTGTTGCTGAGATGCCAGAGTCCAGCTGCGGCAGGGCTAGGGTTTCCCAAAGGTGGACAGGGAGTCGGCGAGTGAGAGACAGAAGACACTGCACACCAGTCTGTGAGTGAATCTGAATCCGCTTTATTTTTTAGAAGCTGGAATATATATTTGCTAACCTTTGGCAGCCACCCCCAGCCCCAAGCAGGAAGCATCCCAGGCTTAGGGCCAGGCAGGGACAATCCTAAACAATAGGTTTTAATTAACTCTTTTTACATCTCAATCTTGTTACTTAGTTAGCTTGGGAAATGTAAGCCGATGCACCTGGATGCCTGCAGGAGGAAGAGATGTGTGAGGCTATTGTGCCGCTCCCTACATTGTTTCCCTTATCACTTATGGGAGTATGGCAGTCCC